>JAEIGP010000373.1:0-24560 GCA_018904095.1 Zaprionus ghesquierei
CCTCCTCTTTCCCCTCCTGCTCTTCCCCTTTCTCCTTTCTTTCCTCCTCCTTCTTCCTTTCCCCCCTTTCCCCTTCCTTTTTTCTTTCCTCCTTCTTCCCCTCCTCCTCCTCCTCCTTCTTCTTTCTTCTTCCTTCTTTTCCCCCTTTCTTTCCTCCTCTTCCTCTCCCTCCTCCCTCTTCCCCTTTTCCCCCTTTCCTCCTCCTTCTTTCCTCCCCCTGCCCTCCTTTCTTTTTTCTTCCTCCTTCTTCCTTCTTCCCCTTCTCCCTTTCCTTTCTCCTCTTCCTCCTTTTTCTTTCTTCTTCCTCCTTTTTCCCCCTTTCTTTCTCCTCCTCCTCCTCCTTTTCCTTTCCTTTTTCTTTTCTCCTTCCTTTTTTCCCTTCCTCCTTTTTCCCTTTCCTCCTCTTCCTCCTCCTCTTTCCCTTTTCTTTCTTCTTCCTCCTTTTCCCCCTTTCTTTCTTCCTCCTCCTCCTTCTCTTGCTCTTCCCCCTTTCCTTTCCCTTTCCTCCTCCTTCTTTCCCTCCCTTGCCCTCCTTTCTCTTTTTTTCTTCCTCCTTCTTCCTTCCTTTCCCTTTCCTTTCCCTTTCCCCTCCTCTTCCTCCCCTCCTTCTTCTTTCTTTCTTCTTCCTCCTTTTTCCCCCCTTTCTTTCTTCCTCCTTTCCTCCTCTCTTCCTTTTCCTTTCCTTCTTCTTCCTCTTTTTTTTTCTTCCCCTGCCCTCCTTCTTTTTTCTTCCTCCTTCCTCCTTTCCTTTCCCTTTCCTCCTCTTCCTCCTCCTCCTCCTTTTTCTTTCTTCTTCCTCCTTTTTCCCCCTTTCTTTCTCCTCCTCCTCCTCCTCCTCCTGCTCTTTCCCCTTTTCCTTTCCCTTTCCTCCTCCTTCTTTCCCCTCCCCTGCCCTCCTTTCTCCTTTTTTCTTCCTCCTTCCTCCTTCTTCCCTTTCCCCTTTCCTCCTCTTCCTCCCTCCTCCTCCTTTTTCTTTCTTCTTCCTCCTTTTCCCCCTTTCTTTCTCCTCCTCCTCCTCCTCCTCCTGCTCTTCCCCTTTTCCTTTCCTTTCCTCCTTCTTTCCCCTCCTGCCCTCCTTTCTCTTTTTCCTTCCTTTCCTCCCTTCCCCTTTCCCCTTTCCTCTTCCTCCTCCTCCTTTTCTTTCTTCTTCTTCCTCCTTTTCCCCCTTTCTTTCTCCTCCTCCTCCTCCTCCTGCTCTTCCCCTTTTCCTTTCCCTTTCCTCCTCCTTCTTTCCCCTCCCTGCCCTCCTTTCTCTTTTTTTCTTCCTCCTTCCTCCTTCTTCCCCTTTCCTTTCCTCCTCTTCCTCCTCTTCCTCCTTCCTTTTCTTTTTCTTTTTCTTCCTCCTTTTTCCCCCTTTCTTTCTCCTCCTCCTTCTCCTCCTGCTCTTCCCCTTTTCCTTTCCCTTTCCTCCCCCCTTCTTTCCCCTCCCCTGCCTTCCTTTCTCTTTTTTTCCTTCCTCCTTCTTCCCCTTTCCCTTTCCCCTTTTTTCCTCCTCCTTCCTCCCTTTTTCTTTCTTCTTCCTCCTTTTTCCCCCCTTTCTTTCTCCCCTCCTTCCTCCTCCTTCTTTCTTCCCTTTCCTTTTCCTCTTTCCCCTTTTTCCTTTCCTCCTCCTTTTTTTCCTCTTTTCCTTTTTCTTCCTCCCTTTCCTCCTCCTCCCCCCCTCCTCCTCTCTTCCCTTCTTTCTTTTCCTTCTTCCTTCCCTTTTTCCCCCTTTCTCTCTTTCCTCCTCCTCCTTTTTCTTTCCTTTTCCTTTCCTTTTCCCTTTTTCTTCTTTTTCCTCCTCCTCCTTTCTTCCTCCTCTTCCCTTTTCCTTTCCCTTTCCTCCTCCTTCTTTCTCCCTGCCCTCCTTTCTCTTCTTTTTCTTCCTCCATCCTCCTTCTTCCCTTTCCCTTTCCTTCTTCCTCCTCCTCCTCCCTTTTCTTTCTTCTTCCTCCTTTTCCCCCTTTCTTTCTCCTCCTCCTCCTCCTCCTCCTCCTGCTCTTCCCCTTTTCCTTTCCCTTTCCTCCTCCTTCTTTCCCCTCCCCTGCCCTCCTTTCTCTTTTTTTTTTTTTCCTTCCTCCTTCTTCCTTCTTCTTCCCTTTCCCTTTCCTCCTCTTCCTCCTCCTCCTCCTTTTCTTTCTTCTTCCTCCTTTTTCCCCTTTCTTTCTTCCTCCTCCTCCCTCCTCCTGCTCTTCCCCTTTTCCTTTCCCTTTCCTCCTCCTTCTTTCCCCTCCCCTGCCCTCCTTTCTCTCTTTTTTTCTTCCTCCTTCTTCCCCCTTTCCCTTTCCTCCTCTTTCTTCCTCCTCTTCTTCCTCCTTTTTCTTTCTTCTTCCTCCTCTTCCCTCCTTCCTTTCTTCTCTCCTCCTCCTTCCTTCCTCCTTCCTCTTCCCTTTCCTCTCCTTCCTTTCCCCTCCCTCCCCTCCTTCTTTTTCCCTTCCTCCTCCCTTCCTTTCCCTTTCCCCCTTTTTCTTCCTCCCTCTTTCTTTCTTTTTCCTTCCTCCTTCCTCCTCCTCCTTTTCCTTTTTCCCCTTCTCCTTTCCCTTTCCTCCTCCTTTCTTCTCCTTCCTCCTTTCCTTTTTTTCTTCTCTTCCTCCTTTTTCCCCCTTCTTCCTCCCTTTCTTCCTCCTCCTTCCTTTTTTCTCTTTCTTCCTCCTTCTTTCCCCCCTTTCCTCCTCCTCTTCCTCCTTCTTCCCCTTTCCTTTCCTTTTCTCCTCTCTTCCCTCCTCTTTCTTTTCCCCTTTCTTTTCCTCCTTCTTTCCTTTCCTTTTCTTTTCCTCCTCTTCCTCCTTCCCCTTTCCTCCTTTCTTCCTTTTTCCTTTCTTCCTCCTTCTCCTCTTTCTTTCTTCTTCCTCCTTTTTCCCCCTTTCTTTCTCCTCCTCCTTCTCCTCCTGCTCTTCCCCTTTTTCCTTTCCCTTTCCTCCTCCTTCTTTCCTCCCCCCTGCCCTCCTTTCTCTTTTTTTTCTTCCTCATCCTCCTTCTTCCCCTTTTCCCTTTCCTCCTCTTCCTCTCTCCTCTTTTCTTTCTTCTTCCTCCTTTTTCCCCCTTTCTTTCTCCTCCTCCTCCTCCTCCTGCTCTTCCCCTTTTCCTTTCCCTTTCCTCCTCCTTCTTTCCCCTCCCCTGCCCTCCTTTCTCTTTTTTTCTTCCTCCTTCCTCCTTCTTCCCCTTCCTTTTCCTTTCCTCCTTCTCTTCCTCCTCCTCCTTTTTCTTTCTTCTTCCTCCTTTTCCCCCTTTCTTTCTCTCCTCCTCCTCCTCTTCCTGCTCTTCCCCTTTTCCTTTTCCTTTCCTTTCCCTCCTTCTTTCCCCTCCCCTGCCTCCCTTTCTCTTCTTTTTCTTCCTCCTTCCTCCTTCTTCCCTTTCCTTTCCCTTTTCCTCTTCCTCTTCCTCCTCCTTTTTCTTTCTTCTTCCTCCTTTTTCCCCCTTTCTTCTTTCCTCCTCCTCCTCCTCCTGCTCTTCCCCTTTTCCTTTCCCTTTCCTCCTCCTTCTTTCCCCTCCCCTGCCCTCCTTTCTCTTTTTTTCTTTCCTTCCTCCTTCTTCCCCTTCCCCTTTCCCTTTCCTCCTCTTCCTCCTCCTCCTCCTTTTCTTTCTTCTTCCTCCTTTTTCCCCCTTTCTTTCTCCTCCTCCTCCTCCTCCTGCTCTTCCCCTTTTCCTTTCCCTTTCCTCCTCCTTCTTTCCCCTCCCCTTCCTTTCTCTTTTTTTTTTTTTCCTTCCTCCTTCCCCTTTCCCCTTTCCTTTTCTTCCTCCTCCTCCTCCTCCTTCCTCCTTTTTTTTCTTTCTTCTTCCTCCTTTTTCCCCCTTTCTTTCTCCTCCTCCTCCTCCTCCTCCTCCTTCCCCTTTTCCTTTCCCTTTCCTTTCCTCCTCCTTCTTTCCCCTCCCCTGCCCTCCTTTCTCTTCCTTTTTCTTCCCTTTCTTCCTCTTCCCTTCCTCCCTTTCCTCTTCCTCCTCCTCCTCTTTTCTTTCTTCTTCCTCCTTTTTCCCTCCTTTCTTTTCCTCCTCCTCCTCTTCCTCCTGCTCTTCCCCTTTTCCTTTCCCTTTCCTCCTCCTTCTTTCCCCTCCCCTGCCCTCCTTTCCTTTCTTCTTCCTTCTTTTCTTTCCTTGTCCTCCTTTTTCCCTTTCCCTTTCCTCCTCTTTCTCCTCCTTTTTCTTTCTTCTTCCTCCTTTTTCCCCCTTTCTTTCTTCCTCCTCCTCCTCCTCCCTTCTTCCCCTTTTCCTTTCCCTTCCTCCTCCTTCTTTCCCTCCCCTGCCCTCCTTTCTCTTTTTTTTTTTCCTCCTTCCTCCTTCTTCCCCTTCCCCTTTCCCTTTCCTCCTCTTCCTCCTCCTCCTCCTTTTTCTTTCTTCTTCCTCCTTTTTTCCCCCTTTCTTTCTCCTCCTCCTCCTCCTCCTCCTCCTCTTCCTTTTCCTTTCCCCTTTCCTCCTCCTTCTTTCCCCTCCCCTGCCCTCCTTTCTCTTTTTTTTCTTCCTCTTTCCTCCTTCTTCCCCTCTTCCCTTTCCCTTTCCTCCTCTTCCTTCCTCCTCCTTTTTCTTTCTTCTTCCTCCTTTTTCCCCCTTTCTTTCTCCTCCTCCTCCTCCTCCTGCTCTTCCCCTTTTCCTTTCCCTTTCCTCCTCCTTCTTTCCCCTCCCCTGCCCTCCTTTCTCTTTTTTTTTCTTCCTCCTTCTTCCCCTTTCCCTTTCCCTTTCCTCCTCTTCCTCCTCCTCCTCCTTTTTCTTTCTTCTTCCTCCTTTTTCCCCCTTTCTTTCTCCTCCTCCTCCTCCTCCTCCTGCTCTTCCCCTTTTCCTTTCCCTTTCCTCCTCCTTCTTTCCCCTCCCCTGCCCTCCTTTTCTCTTTTTTTCTTCCTCCATCCTCCTTCTTCCCCTTCCCCTTTTCCTTTCCTCCTCTTCCTCCTCCTCCTCCTTTTCTTTCTTCTTCCTCCTTTTCCCCCTTTCTTTCTCCTCCTCCTCCTCCTCCTCCTCCTCTTTCCTCCTTTTCCTTTCCCTTTCCTCCTCCTTCTTCTTTCTTTCCCCTCCCTCCCCTCCTTTCTCTTTTTTTTTCTTCCCTTCCTTCCTCCTTCTTCCCCTTTCCCTTTCCCTTTCCTCTTCTTCCTCCTCCTTTTTCTTTCTTCTTCCTCCTTTTTCCCCCTTTCTTTCTTCTCCTCCTCCTCCTCCTCCTGCTCTTCCCCTTTTCCTTTCCCTTTCCTCCTCCTTCTTTCCCCTCCCCTGCCCTCCTTTCTCTTTTTTTTTCCTCCTTCCTCCTTCTTCCCCCTTCTTTCCTTTCCTTCCTCTTCCTCCTCCTCCTCTTTTTCTTTCTTCTTCCTCCTTTTTCCCCCTTTCTTTCTCCTCCTCCTCCTCCTCCTGCTCTTCCCCTTTTCCTTTCCCTTTCCTCCTCCTTCTTTCCCCTCCCCCTCCTCTTTCTTTTTTTCCTCTTCTTCCTCCTTCCTCCTTCTTCCCCTTTTCCCTTTCCTCCTCTTCCTCCTCCTCCTCCTTTTCTTTCTTCCTCCTTTTTCCCCCTTTCTTTCTCCTCCTCCTCTTTCTCCTCCTCCTCTTCTCCCTTTTCCTTTCCCTTTCCTCCTCCTTCTTTCCCTTCCCTGCCCTCCTTTCTCTTTTTTTCTTCCTCCTTCCTCCTTCTTCCCCTTTTCCTTTCCTCCTTCTTCCTCCTCCTTCTTCCTTCCTCTTTTTCTTTCTTCTTCCTCCTTTTTCCCCCTTTCTTTCTCCTCCTCCTCCTCCTCCTCCTGCTCTTCCCCTTTTCCTTTCCCTTTCCTCCTCCTTCTTTCCCCTCCCCTGCCCTCCTTTCTCTTTTTTTTTCTTCCTCCTTCCTCCTTCTTCCCCCCTTTCCCTTTCCTCCTCTTCCTCCTCCTCCTCCTTTTTCTTTCTTCTTCCTCCTTTTTCCCCCTTTCTTTCTCCTCCTCCTCCTCCTCCTGCTCTTCCCCTTTTCCTTTCCCTTTCCTCCTCCTTCTTTCCCCTCCCCTGCCCTCCTTTCTCTTTTTTTCTTCCTCCTTCCTCCTTCTTCTCCTTTCCCTTTCCTCCTCTTCCTCCTTTCCTCCTCCTTTTTCTTTCTTCTTCCTCCTTTTTCCCCCTTTCTTTCTCCTCCTCCTCCTCCTCCTGCTCTTCCCCTTTTCCTTTCCTTTTCCTCCTCCTTCTTTCCCCTCCCCTGCCCTCCTTTCTCTTTTTTTTCTTCCTCCTTCCTCCTTCTTCCCCCTTTCCTTTCCTTTCCTCCTCTTCCTCCTCCTCCTCCTTTTTCTTTCTTCTTCCTCCTTTTCCCCCTTTCTTTCTCCTCCTCCTCCTTTCCTCCTTCCTCCTTTCCCTTTCCTCCTCCTTCTTTCCCCTCCCTGCCCTCCTTTCTCTTTTCTTCTTCTTCCTCCTTCTTCCCCTTTCCCTTTTCTCCTCTTCCTTTCCCTTTTTCTTTTCTTTCTTCTTCCTCCTTTTCCCCCTTTCTTTCTCCCCTCCTCCTCCTCTCCCTTTTCCTTTCCCTCCTTCCTCCTTCTTTCCCCTCTCTTTCTTTTCTTTTTTCTTCCTTCTTCCTCCTTCCCCTTTCCTTCTCCTCCTCCTCCTCCTTTTTTCTTTCTTTTTCCTCCTTTTTCCCCCTTTCTTTCTCCTCCTCCTCCTCTTCCCTTTTTCCTTTTTTCCTTTTCCTCCTTCCTTCTTTCCCCTCCTCCCTCCTTTCCTCTCTTTTTTCTTCCCTCCTCCTTCCTTCTTCCCTTTCCCTTTCCTCCTCTTCCTCCTCCTCCTTTTTCCTTTCTTCCTCTTTTTCCCCCTTTCCTCCTTCTCCTCCTCCTCTTCCTCTTCCCCTTTCCTTTCCCTTTCCTCCTCCTTCTTTCCCCTCCCCTGCCCTCCTTTCTCTTCTTTTTTCTTCCTCCATCCTCCTTCTTCCCCTTTCCCTTTCCTTTCCTCTTCTTCCTCCTCCTTTTTCTTTCTTCTTCCTCCTTTTTCCCCCTTTCTTTCTCCTCCTCCTCCTCCTCCTGCTCTTCCCCTTTTCCTTTCCCTTTCCTCCTCCTTCTTTCCCCTCCCCTGCCCTCCTTTCTCTTTTTTTCTTCCTCCATCCTCCTCTTTCTCCCTTTCCCTTTCCTCCTCTTCCTCCTCCTCCTTTTTCTTTCTTCTTCCTCCTTTTTTCCCCCTTTCTTTCTCCTCCTCCTCCTCCTCCTCTTCCTTTTCCCCTTTTCCTTTCCCTTTCCTCCTCCTTCTTTCCCCTCCCCTCCCTTGCCCTCCTTTCCTCCCCTTTTTCTTCCTCCATCCTCCTTCTTCCCCTTTCCCTTTCCTCCTCTTCCTCCTCCTCCTTTTTTCTTTCTTCTTCCTCCTTTTTCCCCTTTCTTTTCCTCTTCCTCCTTCTCCTCCTGCTCTTCCCCTTTTCCTTTCCCTCCTCCTTCTTTCCCCTCCCCTGCCCTCCTTTCTCTTTTTTTCTTCCTCCTTTTTCCCCTTCCCTTTCCCTTTCCTCCTTCTCCTCCTCCTTTTTCTTTCTTCTTCCTCCTTTTTCCCCCTTTCTTTCTCCTCCTCCTCCTTCTCCTCCTGCTCTTCCCCTTTCCTCCTCCTTCTTTCCCCTCCCCTGCCCTCCTTTCTCTTCTTTTTTCTTCCTCCATCCTCCTTCTTCCCCTTTCCCTTTCCTTCTCTTTCTCTTCCTCCTCCTTTTTCTTTCTTCTTCCTGCTTTTCCCACCTTTCTTTCTCCTCTTCCTCCTTCTCCTCCTGCTCTTCCCCTTTTCCTTTCCCTTTCCTCCTCCTTCTTTCCCCTCCCTTGCCCTCCTTTCTCTTTTTTTCTTCCTCCTTCCTCCTTCTTCCCCTTTCCCTTTCCTTCCTCTTCCTCCTCCTCCTCCTTTTCTTTCTTCTTCCTCCTTTTTCCCCCTTTCTTTCTCCTCCTCCTCCTCCTGCTCTTCCCCTTTTCCTTTCCCTTTCCTCCTCCTTCTTTCCCCCCCCTGCCCTCCTTTCTCTTTTTTCTTCCTCCTTCCTCCTTCTTCCCCTTTCCCTTTCCTCCTCTTCCTCCTCCTCCTTTTTTTTCTTCTTCTTCCTTTTTTTCCCCCTTTCTTTCTCCTCCTCCTCTCCTCCTCCTGCTCTTCCCTTTTCCTTTCCTCTCCTTTCTCTCCTCCTTCTTTCCCCTCCCCTGCCCTCCTTTCTCTTTTTTTCTTCCTCCTTCTTCTCTTCTTCCCCTTTCCCTTTCTCTCCTCTTCCTCCTCCTCCTCCTTTTCTTTCTTCTTCCTCCTTTTTCCCCCTTTCTTTCTCCTCCTCCTCCTCCTCCTGCTCTTCCCCTTTTCCTTTTTCCTTTCCTCCTCCTTCTTTCCCCTCCCTGCCCTCCTTTTCTTTTTTTTTTTTTCCTCCCTTCTTCCTTCCTTTCCTTTTTCCTCTTCCTTCTTCCTCCTCCTTTTTCTTTCTTCTTCCTCCTTTTTCCCCCTTTCTTTCTTCCTCCTCCTCCTCCTCCTCTTTCCTGCTCTTTCCTTTTCCTTTCCCTTTCCTCCTCCTTCTTTCCCCTCCCCAGCCCTCCTTTTTCTCCTTTTTTCTTCCTCCATCCTCCTTCTTCCCCTTTCCCTTTCCTCCTCTTCCTCCTTCCTCCTTTTTCTTTCTTCTTCCTCCTTTTTCCCCCTTTCTTTCTCCTCCTCCTCCTCCTCCTGCTCTTCTTCCTTTTCCTTTCCCTTTCCTCCTCCTTCTTTCCCCTCCCCTGCCCTCCTTTCTCTTCTTTTTCTTCCTCCTTCCTCCTTCTTCCCCTTTCCCTTTCCTCCTCTTCCTCCTCCTCCTCCTTTTTTCTTTCTTCTTCCTCCTTTTTCCCCCTTTCTTTCTCCTCTCCTCCTCCTTCTCCTCCTGCTCTTCCCCTTTTCCTTTCCCTTTCCTCCTCCTTCTTTCCCCTCCCCTGCCCTCCTTTCTCTTTTTTTCTTCCTCCATCCTCCTTCTTCCCCTCCCCTTTCCTTTCCTCCTCTTCCTCCTCCTTTTTCTTTCTTCTTCCTCCTTTTTCCCCTTTCTTTCTTCTCCTCCTCCTCCTCCTCCTGCTCTTCCCCTTTTCCTTTCCCTTTCCTCCTCCTTCTTTCCCCTCCCGCCTTCCTTTCTCTTTTTTTTTCTTCCTCCTTCCTCCT
This sequence comes from Zaprionus ghesquierei, assembly GCA_018904095.1. Lineage (NCBI taxonomy): Eukaryota > Metazoa > Arthropoda > Insecta > Diptera > Drosophilidae > Zaprionus > Zaprionus ghesquierei. The sequence continues at coordinate 9,001 of JAEIGP010000373.1, forward strand.
TCTTCCTTCCTTTCCCTTTCCTTTCTTCTTCCTCCTCCTCCTCCTTTTCTTTTTCTTTCTTCCTCCTTTCTTTTCCCCTCCTTTCTTTCTCTTTCTTTCCTCCTCCTCTTTCTCCTCCTGCTCTTCCCCTTTTTTTTTCCCTTTCCTCCTCCTTCTTTTTCCCCTCCCTCCCTTTCCTTTCTCTTTCTTTTTCCTTCCTCCTTTTCTTTTTCCTTCTCCTCCTTTCCTTTCCTCTTCCTTCTTCTTTCCTCCCCTCCTCCTTTTTCTTTCTTCTTTCTCCTTTTCCCCTTTCCTTTCCTCCTCCCCTTTCTTCCTTTCCTCCTTTTCTCTTCTCCTCCTTTTTCCCTTTTCCTTTCCCTTTCCTCCTCCTTCTTTCCCCTCCCCTGCCCTCCTTTCTCTTTTTTTCTTCCTCCTTCCTCCTTCTTCCCCTTCTTTTTCCCTTTCCTTTCCTTCCTCTCCTTCTTTCCTCCTCCTCCTTTTTTCTTTCTTCTTCCTCCTTTTTCTCCCCCTTTTTTCCTCCTCCTCCTCCTTCCTCCTGCTCTTCCCCTTTTCCTTTCCCTTTCCTCCTCCTTCTTTCTCTCCTCCCCTGCCCTCCTTTCCTTTTTTTTTCTTCCTCCTCCTTCCTCCTCCTTCCCCTTTTCCTTTCTCCTCTTCCTCCTCCTCCTCCTCTTTTCTTTCTTCTTCCTCCTTTTTCCCCCTTTCTTTCTCCTCCTCCTCCTCCTCCTCCTCCTGCTCTTCCCCTTTTCCTTTCCCTTTCCTCCTCCTTCTTTCCCCTCCCCCCCTCCTTTCTCCCTTTTTTTCTTCTTCCTTCCTCCTTCCTTCCCCTTTCCTTTCCTCCTCTTCCTCCTCCTCCTCCTTTTTCTTTCTTCTTCCTCCTTTTTCCCCCTTTCTTTCTCCTCCTCCTCCTCTTCTTCCCTCCTCCTTCCTCTTTCCTCCTTTTTCCTCCCTCCTTTTTTTCTTCCTCCTTCTTTTCCTTCCTCCTCTTCCCCCCTCCTTTTCCTTCCTTTTTCCTTTCTTTCTCCTTCCTCTTCCTCCTCCTTCCTCCTTTCCTTTCCCTTTCCTCCTCTTCCTCCCTCCTTTTTCTTTCTTCTTCCTCCTTTTTCCCCTTTCTTTCTTCCTCTTTCTTTCTTCCTCCTTTTCCTTTCTTCCTCCTCCTCCTCCTCCGCTCTTCCCCTTTTCCTTTCCCTTTCCTTCCTCCTTCTTTCCCCTCCCCTGCCCTCCTTTCTCTTTTTTTTTCTTCCTCCTTCTTCCCTTCTTCCCTTTTCTCCTTTCCTCCTCCTCCTCCTCCTTTTTCTTTCTTCTTCCTCCTTTTTCCCCCTTTCTTTCTCCTCCTCCTCCTCCTCCTCCTGCTCTTCCCCTTTTCCTTTTCTCTTTCCTCCTCCTTCTTTCCCCTCCCCTGCCCTCCTTTCTCTTTTTTTTCTTCCTCCTTCCTCCTTCTTCCCCTTTCCTCCTTTTTCTCTCCTTCCTCCTCCTCCTTTTTTTTTTCTTCTTCCCTCTTTTTCCCCCTTTCTTTCTCCTCCTCCTCCTCCTGCTCTTCCCCTTTTCCTTTCCCTTTCCTCCTCCTTCTTTCCCCTCCCCTGCCCTCCTTTCTTTTTTTTCTTCCTCCTTCCTCCTTCTTCCCCTTCCCCTTTTCCTTTCCTCCTCTTCCTCCTCCTCCTCCTTTTTCTTTCTTCTTCCTCCTTTTTCCCCCTTTCTTTCTCCTCCTCCTCCTCCTCCTGCTCTTCCCCTTTTCCTTTCCCTTTCCCTCCTCCTTCTTTCCCCTCCCCTGCCCTCCTTTCTCTTTTTTTTCTTCCTCCTTCCTCCCTTCTTCCCCTTTCCCTTTCCTCCTCTTCCTCCTCCTCCTTTTCTTTCTTCTTCCTCCTTTTTCCCCCTTTCTTTCTCCTCCTCCTCCTCCTCCTCCTGCTCTTCCCCTTTTCCTTTCCTTTCCTTTCCTCCTCCTTCTTTCCCCTCCCCTGCCCTCCTTTCTCTTTTTTTTCTTCCTCCTTCTTCCTTCTTCCCCCTTTCCTTTCCTTTCCTCCTCTTCCTCCTCCTCCTTTTTTCTTTCTTCTTCCTCCTTTTTCCCCCTTTCTTTCTCCTCCTCCTCCTCCTCCTCCTGCTCTTCCCCTTTTCCTTTCCCTTTCCTCCTCCTTCTTTCCCCTCCCCTGCCCTCCTTTTTCTTTCTTTTTTCTTCCTCCTTCCTCCTTCTTCCCCTTCCCCTTTTCCTTTCCTCCTCTTCCTCCTCCTCCTCCTTTTTCTTTCTTCTTCCTCCTTTTTCCCCCTTTCTTTCTCCTCCTCCTCCTCCTCCTCTTTCTTCCCCTTTTTCCTTTCCCTTTCCTCCTCCTTCTTTCCCCTCCCCTGCCCTCCTTTTCTTTTTTTTTTTTTTCTTCCTCCTTCTTCCTTCCTTCCCCTTTCCCTTTCCCTTTCCTCCTCTTCCTCCTCCTCTTTTCTTTCTTCTTCCTCCTTTTTCCCCCTTTCTTTCTCCTCCTCCTCCTCCTCCTGCTCTTCCCCTTTTCCTTTTCCCTTTCCTCCTCCTTCTTTCCCCTCCCCTGCCCTCCTTTTCTCTTTTTTTTTCTTCCTCCTTCCTCCTTCCCCTTCCCCTTTCCCTTTCCTCCTCTTCTTCCTCCTCCTCCTTTTTCTTTCTTCTTCCTCCTTTTTCCCCCTTTCTTTCTCCTCCTCCTCCTCCTCCTGCTCTTCCCCTTTTCCTTTCCCTTTCCTCCTCCTTCTTTCCCCTCCCCTGCCCTCCTTTCTCTTTTTTCTTCCTCCTTCCTCCTTCTTCCCCTTTCCCCTTTCCCTTTCTTCCTCTTCCTCCTCCTTTTTCTTTCTTCTTCCTCCTTTTTCCCCCTTTCTTTCTCCTCCTCCTCCTCCTCCTGCTCTTCCCCTTTTCCTTTCCCTTTCCTCCTCCTTCTTTCCCCTCCCCTGCCCTCCTTTCTCTTTTTTTTTCTTCCTCCATCCTCCTTCCTTCCCCTTTCCCTTTCCTCCTCTTCCTCCTCTCCTCCTCCTTTTTCTTTCTTCTTCCTCCTTTTTCCCCCTTTCTTTTCCTCCTCCTCCTCCTCCTGCTCTTCCCCTTTTCCTTTCCCTTTCCTCCTCCTTCTTTCCCCTCCCCTGCCCTCCTTTCTTTTTTTTTTTTCTTCCTTCCTCCTTCTTCCCCTTTTCCTTTCCTCCTCTTCCTCCTCCTCCTTTTTCTTTCTTCTTCTTCCTCTTTTTCCCCCTTTCTTTCTCCTCCTCCTCCTCCTCCTCTTCCCTTTTCCTTTTCCTTTCCTTTCCTCCTCCTTCTTTTCCCCTCCCCTGCCCTCCTTTCTCTTTTTTTTCTTCCTCCTTCCTCCTTCTTCCCCTTTCCCTTTCCTCCTCTTCCTCCTCCTCCTTTTTCTTTCTTCTTCCTCCTTTTCCCCCCCCCTTTCTTTCTCCTCTTCCTCCTCCTTTTCTTCTTCCTTTTCCTCCTTCCTTTCCTCCTCCTTCTTTCCTCCTCCTTCCTTCTCCTTTTCCTTTCTTCTTTCCTCCTCTTTTCCTTCTCCTTTCCTCCTTCTTCCCCTTTCTTTCTTTTCCTCCTTTTTCTTTTCTTTCTCCTTCCTCCTTCTTCCTCCTTTCTCTTTTCCTTCTTTCTCCTCCTCCTTCCTTTTTCCCTTTTCCTTTTTCCTCCTTCTTCCTCCTTTTTCTTTCTTCTTCCTCCTTTTTTTCCCCTTTCCCTTTCTTTCCTCCTCCTCCTCCTCCTGCTCTTCCCCTTTTCCTTTCCCTTTCCTCCTCCTTCTTTCCCCTCCCCTGCCCTCCTTTCTCTTTTTTTTTTCTTCCTCCATCCTCCTTCTTCCCCTTTCCCTTTCCTCCTCTTCCTCCTCCTCCTCCCTTTTTCTTTCTTCTTCCTCCTTTTTCCCCCTTTCTTTCTCCTCCTCCTCCTCCTCCTCCTGCTCTTCCCCTTTTCCTTTCCCTTTCCTCCTCCTTCTTTCCCCTCCCCTGCCCTCCTTTCTCTTTTTTTTCTTCCTCCTTCTTCCTTCTTCCCCTTTCCTTTCCTTTCCTCCTCTTCCTCCTCCTCCTCCTTTTTCTTTCTTCTTCCTCCTTTTCCCCCTTTCTTTTCTCCTCCTCCTCCTCCTCCTCCTGCTCTTCCCCTTTTTCCTTTCCTTTCCTCCTCCTTTCTTTCCCCTCCCCTGCCCTCCTTTTTCTCTTTTTTTTTTCTTCCTCCTTCTTCCTTCTTCCTTCTCCTTTTCCTTTCCTCCTCTTCCTCCTCCCCTTTTTCTTTTTTCTTCCTCCTTTTTCCCCCTTCTTTCTCCTCCTCCTCCTCCTCCTTTCTCCCCTTTTCCTTTTCCTTTCCCTTTCCTCCTCCTTCTTTCCCCTCCCCTGCCCTCCTTTCTCTTTTTTTTTTTCCTTCCTCCTTCTTCCCCTTCCCCTTTCCCTTTCCTCCTCTTCCTCCTCCTCCTCCTTTTTCTTTCTTCTTCCTCCTTTTTCCCCCTTTCTTTCTCCTCCTCCTCCTCTCCTCCTGCTCTTCCCCTTTTCCTTTCCCTTTCCTCCTCCTTCTTTCCCCTCCCCTGCCCTCCTTTCTCTTTTTTTTCTTTCCTTCCTCCTTCTTCCCCTTTCCTTTCCTTTCCTCTTCCTTCCTCCTCTTCCTCCTTTTTCTTTCTTCTTCCTCCTTTTTCCCCCCTTTCTTTCTCCTCCTCCTCCTTCTCCTCCTGCTCTTCCCCTTTTCCTTTCCCTTTCCTCCTCCTTCTTTCCCCTCCCCTGCCCTCCTTTCTCTTCTTTTTTTCTTCCTCCATCCTCCTTCTTCCCCTTCCCCTTTCCCTTTCCTCCTCTTCCTCCTCCTCCTCCTTTTTCTTTCTTCTTCCTCCTTTTTCCCCCTTTCTTTCTCCTCCTCCTCCTCCTCCTCCTGCTCTTCCCCTTTTCCTTTCCCTTTCCTCCTCCTTCTTTTCCTCCCCTGCCCTCCTTTCTTTTTTTTTTTCTTCCTCCTTCCTCCTTCTTCCCCTTCCCCTTTCCCTTTCTCCTCTTCCTCCTCCTCCTCCTTTTTCTTTCTTCTTCCTCCTTTTTCCCCCTTTCTTTCTCCTCCTCCTCCTCCTCCTCCTGCTCTTCCCCTTTTCCTTTCCCTTTCCTCCTCCTTCTTTCCCCTCCCCTGCCCTCCTTTCTCTTTTTTTCTTCCTCCATCCTCCTTCTTCCCCTTCCCCTTTCCCTTTCCTCCTCTTCCTCTTCCTCCTCCTTTTTCTTTCTTCTTCCTCCTTTTTCCCCCTTTCTTTCTCCTCCTCCTCCTCCTCCTGCTCTTCCCCTTTTCCTTTCCCTTTCCTCCTCCTTCTTTCCCCTCCCCTGCCCTCCTTTCTCTTTTTTTCTTTTTCCTCCTTCCTCCTTCTTCCCCTTCTCCTTTCCCTTTCCTCCTCTTCCTCCTCCTCCTCCTTTTTCTTTCTTCTTCCTCCTTTTTCCCCCTTTCTTTCTCCTCCTCCTCCTCCTCCTCTCTCTTCTTCCTTTTCCCTTTCCCTTTCCTCCTCCTTCTTTCCCCTCCCCTGCCCTCCTTTCTCTTTTTTTCTTCCTCTTTTCCTCCTTCCTTCCTTTCCCTTTCCTCCTCTTCTTTCCTCCTCCTCCTTTTTCTTTCTTCTTCCTCCTTTTTCCCCCTTTCTTTCTCCTCCTCCTCCTTCTCTCCTCTTCCCTTTTCCTTTCCCTTTCCTCCTCCTTCTTTCCCCTCCCCTGCCCTCCTTTCTCCCTTTTTTCTTCCTCCTTTCTCCTCCTTCTTCCCTTTCCCTTTCCTTTTCTTCCTCTTCCTCCTCTTTTTTCTTTCTTCTTCCTCCTTTTTCCCCCTTTCTTTCTCCTTCCTCCTCCTCCTCCTGCTCTTCCCCTTTTCCTTTCCCTTTCCTCCTCCTTCTTTCCCCTCCCCTGCCCTCCTTTCTCTTCTTTTTTCTTCCTCCTTCCTCCTTCTTCCCCTTTCCCCTTTCCCTTTCCTCCTCTTCCTTCCTCCTCCTTTTTCTTTCTTCTTCCTCCTTTTTCCCCCTTTCTTTCTCCTCCTCCTCCTCCTCCTGCTCTTCCCCTTTTCCTTTCCCTTTCCTCCTCCTTCTTTCCCCTCCCCTGCCCTCCTTTCTCTTTTTTTCCTTCTTCCTCCTTCCTCCTTCTTCCCCTTTCCCTTTCCTTCTCTTCCTCCTCCTCCTCCTTTTTCTTTCTTCTTCCTCCTTTTTCCCCCTTTCTTTCTCCTCCTCCTCCTCCTCCTCCTGCTCTTCCCCTTTTCCTTTCCCTTTCCTCCTCCTTCTTTCCCCTCCCCTGCCCTCCTTTCTCTTTTTTTCTTCCTCCTTCTTCCCTTCCCCTTTCCCTTTCCTCCTCTTCCTCCTCCTCCTCCTTTTCTTTCTTCTTCCTCCTTTTTCCCCCTTTCTTTCTCCTCCTCCTCCTCCTCCTGCTCTTCCCCTTTTCCTTTCCCTTTCCTCCTCCTTCTTTCCCCTCCCCTGCCCTCCTTTCTCTTTTTTTTTCTTCCTCCTTCCTCCTTCTTCCCTTTCCCTTCTTCCTCCTTCTTCCTCTTCCTCCTCTTCCTCCTTTTCTTTCTTCTTCCTCCTTTTTCCCCCTTTCTTCCTCCTCCTCCTCCTCCTCCTCTTCCTCTTTTTCCTTTCCCTTTCCTCCTCCTTCTTTCCCCTCCCCTGCCCTCCTTTCTTTCTTTTTTTTTCTTCCTCCATCCTCCTTCTTCCCCTTTCCCTTCCTTCTTCTTCCTTTCCTTTTCCTCCTCCTTTTTCTTTCTTCTTCCTCCTTTTTCCCCCTTTCTTTCTCTCCTCCTCCTCCTCTTCCTCCTGCTCTTCCCCTTTTCCTTTTCCCTTTCCTCCTCCTTTTCCTTTCCCTCCCCTGCCCTCCTTTCTCTTTTTTTTCTTCCTCTCCTTCCTCCTTCTTCCCCTTTCCCTTTCCTCCTCTTCCTCTTCCTCCTCCTTTTTTCTTTCTTCTTCCTCCTTTTTTCCCCCTTTCTTTCTCTCCTCCTCCTCCTCCTCCTGCTCTTCCCCTTTTCCTTTCCCTTTCCTCCTCCTTCTTTCCCCTCCCCTGCCCTCCTTTCTCTTTTTTTTCTTCCTCCTTCCTCCTTCTTCCCCTTTTTCCTTTCCTCTTCCTCCTTCCCTCCTCCTTTTTCTTTCTTCTTCCTCCTTTTCCCCCTTTCTTTCTCCTCCTCCTCCTCCTCCTGCTCTTCCCCTTTTCCTTTCCCTTTCCTCCTCCTTCTTTCCCCTCCCCTGCCCTCCTTTCTCTCTTTTTTTCTTCCTCCTTCCTCCTTCTTCCCCTTTCCCCTTTCCTCCTCTTCCTCTTCCTCCTCCTTTTTCTTTCTTCTTCCTCCTTTTTCCCCCTTTCTTTCTCCTCCTCCTCCTCCTCCTCCTGCTCTTCCCCTTTTCCTTTCCCTTTCCTCCTCCTTCTTTTCCTTTGCCCTCCTTTCCTTCCTCCTTTTTCTTCTTTTTTTTCTTCCTCCTTCTTCCTTCTTCCCTTTCCTTTCCCTTTCCTCCTCTTCCTCCTTTCCTCTTTTTCTTTCTTCTTCCTCCTTTTTCCCCCTTTCTTTTCCTCCTCCTCCTCCTCCTCCTGCTCTTCCCCTTTTCCTTTCCCTTTCCTCCTCCTTCTTTCCCCTCCCCTGCCCTCCTTTCTCTTTTTTTTCTTCCTCCATCCTCCTTCTTCCCCTTTCCCTTTCCTCCTCTTCCTCTTCCTCCTCCTTTTTCTTTCTTCTTCCTCCTTTTTCCCCCTTTCTTTCTCCTCCTCCTCCTCCTCCCTCTCTTCCCCTTTTCCTTTCCCTTTCCTCCTCCTTCTTTCCCCTCCCCTGCCCTCCTTTCTCTTTTTTTTCCTTCCTTCCTCCTTCTTCCCCTTCTTTCCCTTTCCCTTTCCTCCTCTTCCTCCTCCTCCTTTTTCTTTCTTCTTCCTCCTTTTTCCCCCTTTCTTTTCCTCCTCCTCCTCCTCCTCCTGCTCTTCCCCTTTTCCTTTCCCTTTCCTCCTCCTTCTTTCCCCTCCCCTGCCCTCCTTTCTCTTTTTTTTCTTCCTCCATCCTCCTTTCCTTCCCCTTTTTCCTTTCCTCCTCTTCCTCTTCCTCCTCCTTTTCTTTCTTCTTTTCCTCCTTTTTCCCCCTTTCTTTCTCCTCTCCTCCTCCTCCTCCTGCTCTTCCCCTTTTCCTTTCCCTTTCCTCCTCCTTCTTTCCCCTCCCCTGCCCTCCTTTCTCTTTTTTTTTTTTCTTCCTCCATCCTCCTCCTTCCCCTTTCCCTTTCCTCCTCTTTCCTCCTTTTTTCCTTTCTTCTTTCTTCTTCTTCCTTTTTTCTTTCTCCTCCTCCTCCTCCTCCTCCTTCTCCTCCTCTTCCTTTTCCTTTTCCTTTCCTCCTTTCCTTCTTTCCCCTCCCCTGCCCTCCTTTTCTTCTTTTTTTCTTCCTCCTTCCTCCTTCTTCCCCTTTCCCTTTCCTCCTCTTCCTCCTCCTCTTTTTCTTTCTTCTTCCTCCTTTTTCCCCCTTTCTTTCTCCTCCTCCTCCTCCTCCTCCTGCTCTTCCCCTTTTCCTTTCCCTTTCCTCCTCCTTCTTTCCCCTCCCCTGCCCTCCTTTCTCTTTTTTTCTTCCTCCTTCCTCCTTCTTCCCCTTTCCCCTTTCCTTCTCTCCTCTTCCTCCTCCTTTTTCTTTCTTCTTCCTCCTTTTTCCCCCTTTCTTTCTCCTCCTCCTCCTCTCTCCTGCTCTTCCCCTTTTCCTTTTCCTTTCCTCCTCTTTCCCTTTCCCCCTCCTCCCCTCCTTTTTTTTTCCTTTTTTTCCTTTTTTTTTCCTCCTTTCCTTCCTCCTTCCCCTTTCCCTTTCCTTTCTTCTTCCTCCTTTTTCCTTTCTTTCCTCCTCCTCCTTTTCTTTCTTCTTCCTCCTTTTTCCCCCTTTCTTTCTCCTCCTCTTCCTGCTCTTCCCCTTTTCCTTTCCCTTTCCTCCTCCTTCTTTCCCCTCCCCTGCCCTCCTTTCTCTTTTTTTTCTTCCTCCTTCCTCCTTCTTCCCCTTTCCCTTTCCTTCCTTCCTCTTCCTCCTCCTCCTTTTTTCTTTCTTCTTCCTCCTTTTTCCCCCTTTCTTTCTCCTCCTCCTCCTCCTCCTGCTCTTCCCCTTTTCCTTTCCCTTTCCTCCTCCTTCTTTCCCCTCCCCTGCCCTCCTTTCTCTTTTTTTTTTTTTCCTCCATCCTCCTTCTTCCCCTTTCCCTTTCCTCCTCTTCCTCCTCCTCCTCCTTTTTCTTTCTTCTTCCTCCCTTTTTCCCCCTTTCTTTCTCCTCCTCCTCCTCCTCCTGCTCTTCCCCTTTTCCTTTCCCTTTCCTCCTCCTTCTTTCCCCTCCCCTGCCCTCCTTTCTCTTTTTTTTTCTTCCTCCATCCTCCTTCTTCCCCTTTCCCTTTCCTCCTCTTCCTCTTCCTCCTCCTTTTTCTTTCTTCTTCCTCCTTTTTCCCCCTTTCTTTCTCCTCCTCCTCCTCCTCCTGCTCTTCCCCTTTTCCTTTCCCTTTCCTCCTCCTTCTTTCCCCTCCCCTGCCCTCCTTTCTCTTTTTTTTTTCCTTTCCCCCTCCTCCTTCTTCCCTTTCCTCCCCTTCTTCCTCCTCCTCTTTCTTTCTTCTTCCTCCTTTTTCCCCCTTTCTTTCTCCTCCTCCTCCTTTCCTCCTTTCCTTTTTTTTCCTTCTTTCCTTTTCCTCCTTCCCTTCCTCCTCCTTCTTCCTTTCTCTTTTTTTTTCCTTCCTCCTTCTTCCCCTTTCCTTTCCCTTTCCTCCTCTTCCTCCTCCTTTTCTTTCTTCTTCCTTTTTTTCCCTTCTTTCTCCTCTCCTCCTTTTTCTTTCCTCTTCCTTTCCTCCTTCCTCCTCCTTTTTCCCTCCTCCTTCCTCCTTTTTCTTTCTTCTTCCTCCTTTTTCCCCCTTTCTTTCTCCTCCTCCTCCTCCTCCTGCTCTTCCCCTTTTCCTTTCCCTTTCCTCCTCCTTCTTTCCCCTCCCCTGCCCTCCTTTCTCTTTTTTTTCTTCCTCCTTCCTCCTTCCTTCTTCTTCCCCTTTCCCTTTCCTCCTCTTCCTCCTCCTCCTTTTTCTTTCTTCTTCCTCCTTTTTCCCCCTTTCTTTCTCCTCTCCTCCTCCTCTCCTCCTTCTTCCCCTTTTCCTTTCCCTTTCCTCCTCCTTCTTTCCCCTCCCCTGCCCTCCTTTCTCTTTTTTTTTCTTCCTCCATCCTCCTTCTTCCCCTTTCCCTTTCCTTTCCTCCTCTTCCTCCTCCTCCTTTTTCTTTCTTCTTCCTCCTTTTTCCCCCTTTCTTTCTCCTCCTCCTCCTCCTCCTGCTCTTCCCCTTTTCCTTTCCCTTTCCTCCTCCTTCTTTCCCCTCCCCTGCCCTCCTTTCTCTTTTTTTCTTCCTCCTTCCTCCTTCTTCCCCTTTCCCTTTCCTCTTCCTCCTCCTCCTCCTCCTTTTTCTTTCTTCTTCCTCCTTTTTCCCCCTTTCTTTCTCCTCCTCCTCCTCCTCCTCCTGCTCTTCCCCTTTTCCTTTCCCTTTCCTTCCTCCCTTCTTTCCCCTCCCCCCCCTCTTTTTTCTCTTTTTTTCTCCTCCTCCTCCTTCCCCTTTCCCTTTCCCTTTCCTTCTTCTCTTCCTCCTTCCTTTTTCTTTCTTCTTCCTCCTCCTTTTCCCCCTTTCTTTCTTTCTCCTCCTTTCCTCCTCCTCCTGCTCTTCCCCTTTTCCTTTCCCTTTCCTCCTCCTTCTTTCCCCTCCCCTGCCCTCCTTTCTCCCTTTTTTCTTCCTCCATCCTCCTTCTTCCCCTTTTCCCTTTCCTCTTCTTCCTCCTCCTCCTCCTTTTTCTTTCTTCTTCCTCCTTTTTCCCCCTTTCTTTCTCCTCCTCCTCTCCCTCCTCCTGCTCTTCCCCTTTTCCTTTCCCTTTCCTCCTCCTTCTTTCCCCTCCCCTGCCCTCCTTTCTCTTTTTTTCTTCCTCCTTCCTCCTTCTTCCCCTTCCCCTTTCCCTTTCCTCCTCTCTTCCTCCTCCTTTTTCTTTCTTCTTCCTCCTTTTTTCCCCCTTTCTTTCTCCTCCTCCTCCTCCTGCTCTTCCCCTTTTCCTTTCCCTTTTCCTCCTCCTTCTTTCCCCTTCCCCTGCCCTCCTTTCTCTTTTTTTCTTCCTCCTATCCTCCTTCTTCCCTTTCTTTTCCCTTTCCTCCTTCTTCTCCTCCTTTTCTTTTTTCTCCTTTCTTCTTCCTCCTTTTTCCCCCTTTCTTTCCCCTTTCTTCCTCCTCCTCCTCCTGCTCTTCCCCTTTTTTCCTTTCCCTTTCCTCCTCCTTCTTTCCCCTCCCTGCCCTCCTTCCTTTTCTTTTTTCTTCCTCCATCCTCCTTCTTCCTCCTTTCCCTTTCCTCCTCTTCCTCTTCCTCCTTTTTCTTTCTTCTTCCTCCTTTTTCCCCCTTTCTTTCTCCTCCTCCTCCTCCTCCTGTCTTCCCTTTTCCTTTCCCTTTCCTCCTCCTTTTTCCCCTCCCTCCTTTCTCTTTTTTCTTTTCCTCCTTCCTCCTTCTTCCCCTTCCTTTCCCTTTCCTCCTTCTTTCCTCCTTTCCTTTCTTTTTTCTTTCCTTTCCCCTCTTTCCTCCTTTTTCCTCCTCCTTTTTCTTTCTTCCTCCTTTTTCCCCCTTTCTTTCTCCTCCTCCTCCTCCTCCCCTTTTCCTTTTTCCTTTCCTCCTCCTTCTTTCCCCTCCCCTGCCCTCCTTTCTCTTTTTTTTTCTTCCTCCTTCCTCCTTCTTCCTTTCCCTTTCCTTTTCCTTCCTTCCTCCTCCTCCTTTTTCTTTCTTCTTCCTCCTTTTTCCCTTCTTTCTCCTTCCTCCTCCTCCTCCTGCTCTTCCCCTTTTCCTTTCCCTTTCCTCCTCCTTCTTTCCCCTCCCCTGCCCTCCTTTCTTTTTTTTTCCTCCTTCCTCCTTCTTCCTCCTTTCCCCCTTCTTCCTCCTCTTCCTTCCCTTTTCCCCTTTTCCTTTCTTCTTCCCCTTTTTCCCCCTTTCTTTCTCTTTCTTCCTCCCTCTTCCCTTTTTCCTTTCCTTTCTTCCTTTTCCTTTCCCTCTTTTCTTCCTCCTCCTTTCCTTCTTTCCTCCTCCTCCTTCTTCCTCTTTCCCTTTTCCTTTCCCTTTCCTCCTCCTTTTTCCTCCTTCCTTCTTTTCCCCTTTCCTCTTCTTTTTCCCTTTTTCCTCTTTCCTCCTCCTTCCTTTTCTTTCTTCTTCCTCCTTTTCCGCCTTTCTTTCTCCTCGTCCTACTCCTCCTGCTCTTCCCCTTTTCCTTTCCTTTCCTTTCCTCCTCCTTCTTTCACTTCCCCTGCCCTCCTTTCTCTTCTTTTTTCTTCCTCCATCCTCCTTCTTCCCCTTTCCCTTTCCTTCTCTTCCTCTTCCTCCTTTTTCTTTCTTCTTCCTCCTTTTTCCCCCTTTCTTTCTCCTCCTCCTCCTCCTCCTCCTGCTCTTCCCCTTTTTCCTTTCCCTTTCCTCCTCCTTCTTTCCCCTCCCCTGCCCTCCTTTCTCTTTTTTTTTCTTCCTTCCTCCTTCTTCCCCTTTCCCTTTCCTCCTCCTCTTCCTCCTCCTTTTTCTTTCTTCTTCCTCCTTTTTCCCCCTTTCTTTCTCCTCCTCCTCCTCCTTTTCCTCCTGCTCTTCCCCTTTTCCTTTCCCTTTCCTCCTCCTTCTTTCCCCTCCCCTGCCCTCCTTTCTCTTTTTTTTTCCTCCTTCCTCCTTCTTCCCTTCCCTTTCCTTTCCCTTTCCTCCTCTTCCTCCTCCTTTTTCTTTCTTTTTCCTCCTTTTTCCCCCTTTCTTTCTCCTCCTCCCTCCTTCCTGCTCTTCCCCTTTTCCTTTCCCTTTCCTCCTCCTTCTTTCCCCTCCCCTGCCCTCCTTTCTCTTTTTTTTTCCTTCCTCCATCCTCCTTCTTCCCCTTTCCCTTTCCTCCTCTTCCTCCTCCTTTTTCTTTCTTCTTCCTCCTTTTCCCCCTTTCTTTCTCTTCCTCCTTTTCCTCCCTTTCTCTTTCCTTTTCTTTTCCTCCTTTCCTCCTCCTTCCTCCCTTCCCTTTCCTCCTTCCTCCTTTTTTTTCCTTTCCTCCCTTCCTCCTTCTTCCCTTCTTTCTCCTTTCTTTCTCCTTCTTTCCCTCCTTTCCTTTTTTTCTTCCCTTCTTCCTCCTTCCTCTTTCTTTCTTTCCTTTCCTCCTCTTTTCCTCCTCCTCCTCCTTTTTCTTTCTTCTTCCTCCTTTTTCCCCCTTTCTCTTTCTCCTCCTCCTCCTCTTCCTCCTGCTCTTTCCCTTTTCCTTTTTCTTTCCTCCTCCTCCTTCTTTCCTTTTTTTCTCCTCCTTTTCTCTTTTTTTTCTTCCTCCTTCCTCCTTCTTCCCCTTTCCCTCTTTCCTCCTTTCTTCCCCTTCCTCCTCCTTTTTCTTTCTTCTTCCTCCTTTTTCCCCCTTTCTTTCTCCTTCCTCCTCCTCCTCCTGCTCTTCCCCTTTTCCTTTCCCTTTCCTCCTCCTTCCCTTTCCCTCCCTGCCCTCCTTTCTCTTTTTTTCTTCCTCCTTCCTCCTTTTTCTTCCCCTTTCCCTTCCTCCCTTCCTCCTCTTCCTCCTTTTCTTTCCTTCTTCCTCTCCTTTTCCCTTTTTCCTTTTTCTCCTCCTCCTCCTCCTCCTGCTCCTTCCCTTTTCCTTTTCCTTTCCTCCTCCTTCTTTCCCCTCCTGCCCTCCTTTCTCTTTTTTTTTTTTTTCCTCCTTCCTCCTTCTTCCCCTTTCCCTTTCCTCCTCTTCCTCCTCCTCCTCCTTTTTTTTTCTTCTTCCTCCTTTTTCCCCCTTTCTTTCTCCTCCTCCTCCTCCTCCTGCTCTTCCCCTTTTCCTTTCCCTTTCCTCCTCCTTCTTTCCCCCTCCCTGCCCTCCTTTTTCTTTTTTTTTCTTCCTCCTTCCTCCTTCTTCTTCCCTTTCCCTTTCCTCCTCTTCTTCCTCCTCCTTTTTCTTTCTTCTTCCTCCTTTTCCCCCTTTCTTTCTCCTCCTCCTCCTTTCCTCCTTTTTCCTTCCTTTTCCTTTCCCTTTCCTCCTCCTTCTTTCCCTCCTCTTGCCCTCCTTTCTCTTTTTTCCTCCTTTCCTTTCCTCTCTTCCTCCTTCTTCCTTCTTCCTTTCCCCTTTCCTTTCTTCCCTCCTCCTTTTCCTCCTCCTTTTCTTTCTTCTTCCTCCTTTTTTCCCCCTTTCTTTCTCTTCCTCCTCCTCCTCCTCTTCCTCTTCCTCCTTTTCCTTTCCCTTTCCTCCTTCTTCCTTTCCCCTCCCCCTGCCCTCCTTTCTCTTTTTTTTTTTCTTCCTCCTTCCTCCTTCTTCCCCTTCTTCCCCTTTCCCTTTCCTTCTCTTCCTCCTCCTTTTTCTTTCTTCTTCCTCCTTTTTCCCCCTTTCTTTCTCCTCCCTCCTCCTCCTCCTGCTCTTCCCCTTTTCCTTTCCCTTTCCTCCTCCTTCTTTCCCCTCCCCTGCCCTCCTTTCTCTTTTTTTTTCTTCCTCCTTCCTCCTCCTTCCCCTTTCCCTTTCCTCCTCTTCCTCCTCTTCCTCCTCCTTTTTCTTTCTTCTTCTTCCTTTTTCCCCCTTTCTTTCTCCTCCTCCTCCTGCTCTTCCCCTTTTCCTTTCCCTTTCCTCCTCCTTCTTTCCCCTCCCCTGCCCTCCTTTCTCTTTTTTTCTTCCTCCATCCTCCTTCTTCCCCTTTCCCTTTCCTCCTCTTCCTCTTCCTCCTCCTTTTTCTTTCTTCTTCCTCCTTTTTCCCCCTTTCTTTCCTCCTCCTCCTCCTCCTTCTCCTTTGCTTTTCCTTTTCCTTCCTTTCCTTCTCCCTCCTCCTTCTTTTTCTTCCCCTGCCCTCCTTTTCCCTTTTCTTTTTCCTTCCTCCTTCCTTTTTTCTTTTTCTTTCCTCCTTTTTCCCCTTTCCTCCTCCTTCCTTCCCTCCTCCTTTTTTTTTCTTCCTCCTTTTTCCCCCTTTCTTTCTCCTCCTCCTCCTCCTCCTGCTCTTTTTTTTTCCTTTTCCTTTCCCTTTCCTCCTCCTTCTTTCCCCTCTCCCCTGCCCTCCTTTCTCTTTTTTTCTTCCTCCTTCCTCCTTCTTCCCCTTTCCCTTTCTCCTTCTTCCTCCTCCTCCTCCTCCTTTTCTTTCTTCTTCCTCCTTTTTCCCCCTTTCTTTCTCCTCCTCCTCCTCTCCTCCTGCTCTTTCCCTTTTCCTTTCCCTTTCCTCCTCCTTCTTTCCCCTCCCCTGCCCTCCTTTCTCTTTTTTTTTTCTTCCTTCCTCCCTTCTTCCCCTTTCCCTTTCCTCCTCTTCCTCTCCTCCTTTTTCTTTCTTCTTCCTCCTTTTTTCCCCCTTTCTTTCTTCTCCTCCTCCTCCTCCTCCTGCTCTTCCCCTTTTCCTTTCCCTTTCCTCCTCCTTCTTTCCCCTCCCCTGCCCTCCTTTCTCTTTTTTTTTCTTCCTCCTTCCCCCTTCTTCCCTTTTCCTTTCCTCCTCTTCCTCCTCCTCCTTTTTTCTTTCTTCTTCCCCTTTTCCCCCTTTCTTTCTCCTCCCTCCTCTCCTCCTGCTCTTCCTCTTTTTCCTTTCCCTTTCCTCCTCCTTCTTTCCCCTCCCCTGCCCCCTTTCTCCTTTTTCTTCCTCCTCCTTCTTCCCCTTTCCCTTTCCTCCTCCTTTCCCCTTCCTTTTCCTTCCTTCTTCCTTCTTTCCCTTTCCTTCCTTTTCCTTTCTTCTTCCTCCT
>JAEIGP010000379.1:0-34766 GCA_018904095.1 Zaprionus ghesquierei
TGACTTTTTGAATAAAATTTATTTTTTTCGTCAAAGAAGCGTTTTATTTCTCAACATAATCTCCTTTTAGCTCTATACATTTAGTCCAGCGTTTTTCCAATTTTTTTTATTCCTTCCAAATAATAGGCTTTCTCAAGGCCCTCAAAATAGTCGTTTGTTTCTGTGATGACCTCTTCATTTGACCCGAATCTCTTACCGCCGAGCCATTTCTTCATGTTTGGAAACAAAAATAGTCACAGGGGGCTAAATCTGGAGAATATGCTGGATGGGGTAGCAGTTCGTAGCCCAATTTATGAAATTTTGCCATGCTGACTACACACGTGTGCACCCGTGCATTGTCCTGATGGAACAGCACTTTTTTTTTCGCCAAATGCGGTCGTTTCTGCTTCAAATCAATATCGAATCTGTCCAAAAGCTCTGAATAATATTCGCCGGTGATCGTTTTACCCTTTTCAAGGTAATCGATGTGAATGATACCTTGTGCATCCCAAAAACTGTGGCCATGACCTTGTTGGCCGACAGACCCACCTTGGCCTTCTTTGGTGCACGTTCACCCGGAGAAACCCACTGTCTTGATTGTTCTTTGGTCTCTGGTGTGGTGTGGTGGATCCATGTTTCGTCTACGGTAACGAAACGGCGCAAAAATTCGTTTGGATTGCGGTTGAACATCGCCAAACACTCCTTTGAAATGGTCACACGGTTGCGCTTATGGTCGTGTGTGAGCAATCGCGGCACCCATCGCGCGGAAAGCTTTTTCATGTCCAAATATTCATGTAAAATGTGATGTACCCGTTCAGTTGAGATGCCTACAGCCTCAGCTACCTCACGCACTTTCATTCTCCGATCATCCAATATCATTCCATGGATTTTGTCGACGATTTCTGGCATGACGACCTCTTTTGGGCGACCTGAACGTTCGGCATCACTTGTACTGGTACGACCACAACGGAACTCAGTAAACCATTTCTTAACCATTGAAATTGATGGTGCAGAGTCCCCATAATATTTATCAAGTCTTTCCTTGGTTTCGGTGATGGATAATTAGCACACGAAATTCACTTTTTTCCATTTTCGTTAAAATTCACGAGATCGTCTGCTTTCAATGCCTATAAAACGCAAACCAAAAACGCAGCTTTCTCAAAATTTTACAGTCAGCTGTTAATCGATAACTGCTGACAGGAGCAGTGTTGTATTTAGAGCAGGTGCGCGGCAAATACAAAAGTCACGGTCGTATCGACCTACGGTCGTTTGATAAGTCCGTGACTTTTTGAATAAAATATATTTTTTAAGAAGCGTTTTATTTCTCAACATAATCTCCTTTTAGCTCTATACATTTAGTCCAGCGTTTTTCCAATTTTTTTATTCCTTCCAAATAATAGGTTTTCTCAAGGCCCTCAAAATAGTCGTTTGTTTCTGTGATGACCTCTTCATTTGACCCGAATCTCTTACCGCCGAGCCATTTCTTCATGTTTGGAAACAAAAAATAGTCACAGGGGGCTAAATCTGGAGAATATGCTGGATGGGGTAGCAGTTCGTAGCCCAATTTATGAAATTTTGCCATGCTGACTACACACGTGTGCACCCGTGCATTGTCCTGATGGAACAGCACTTTTTTTTCGCCAAATGCGGTCGTTTCTGCTTCAAATCAATATCGAATCTGTCCAAAAGCTCTGAATAATATTCGCCGGTGATCGTTTTACCCTTTTCAAGGTAATCGATGTGAATGATACCTTGTGCATCCCAAAAAACTGTGGCCATGACCTTGTTGGCCGACAGACCCACCTTGGCCTTCTTTGGTGCACGTTCACCCGGAGAAACCCACTGTCTTGATTGTTCTTTGGTCTCTGGTGTGGTGTGGTGGATCCATGTTTCGTCTACGGTAACGAAACGGCGCAAAATTCCTTTGGGATGGGGGTAAAACACCAAAAAACCCCTTTAAAAAGGGACACACGGGTGCGCTTTGGGGGGGGGGGGGGAAACGCGGCCCCCCCCCCCCGGAAAACCTTTTCACAAACAAAAAAAAAAATAAAAAAAAAAAATAACCTGCCTTGAGAAAAAAACAACCCAACCAACCACACTCAACCACCCCCCCACACAAAACAAAACCATACCAGGATTTTTGACGAGAACAACCAACACCGTTAAAAAAACGGAAGGCGGACATAAAAAAAAAAAAAAAAAAAAAAAAAAATAAAAAAATTAAAAAAAAAAAAAAAAAAACCAAAAAAAAAAATAAAAAAAGTCCGTGACTTTTTGAATAAAATATATTTTTTTCGTCAAAGAAGCGTTTTATTTCTCAACATAATCTCCTTTTAGCTCTATACATTTAGTCCAGCGTTTTTCCAATTTTTTTATTCCTTCCAAATAATAGGTTTTCTCAAGGCCCTCAAAATAGTCGTTTGTTTCTGTGATGACCTCTTCATTTGACCCGAATCTCTTACCGCCGAGCCATTTCTTCATGTTTGGAAACAAAAATAGTCACAGGGGGCTAAATCTGGAGAATATGCTGGATGGGGTAGCAGTTCGTAGCCCAATTTATGAAATTTTGCCATGCTGACTACACACGTGTGCACCCGTGCATTGTCCTGATGGAACAGCACTTTTTTTTCGCCAAATGCGGTCGTTTCTGCTTCAAATCAATATCGAATCTGTCCAAAAGCTCTGAATAATATTCGCCGGTGATCGTTTTACCCTTTTCAAGGTAATCGATGTGAATGATACCTTGTGCATCCCAAAAAACTGTGGCCATGACCTTGTTGGCCGACAGACCCACCTTGGCCTTCTTTGGTGCACGTTCACCCGGAGAAACCCACTGTCTTGATTGTTCTTTGGTCTCTGGTGTGGTGTGGTGGATCCATGTTTCGTCTACGGTAACGAAACGGCGCAAAAATTCGTTTGGATTGCGGTTGAACATCGCCAAACACTCCTTTGAAATGGTCACACGGTTGCGCTTATGGTCGTGTGTGAGCAATCGCGGCACCCATCGCGCGGAAAGCTTTTTCATGTCCAAATATTCATGTAAAATGTGATGTACCCGTTCAGTTGAGATGCCTACAGCCTCAGCTACCTCACGCACTTTCATTCTCCGATCATCCAATATCATTCCATGGATTTTGTCGACGATTTCTGGCATGACGACCTCTTTTGGGCGACCTGAACGTTCGGCATCACTTGTACTGGTACGACCACAACGGAACTCAGTAAACCATTTCTTAACCATTGAAATTGATGGTGCAGAGTCCCCATAATATTTATCAAGTCTTTCCTTGGTTTCGGTGATGGATAATTAGCACACGAAATTCACTTTTTTCCATTTTCGTTAAAATTCACGAGATCGTCTGCTTTCAATGCCTATAAAACGCAAACCAAAAACGCAGCTTTCTCAAAATTTTACAGTCAGCTGTTAATCGATAACTGCTGACAGGAGCAGTGTTGTATTTAGAGCAGGTGCGCGGCAAATACAAAAAGTCACGGTCTTATCAAACGACCCTCGGGTCGTTTGATAAGTCCGTGACTTTTTGAATAAAATATATTTTTTTCGTCAAAGAAGCGTTTTATTTCTCAACATAATCTCCTTTTAGCTCTATACATTTAGTCCAGCGTTTTTCCAATTTTTTTATTCCTTCCAAATAATAGGTTTTCTCAAGGCCCTCAAAATAGTCGTTTGTTTCTGTGATGACCTCTTCATTTGACCCGAATCTCTTACCGCCGAGCCATTTCTTCATGTTTGGAAACAAAAAATAGTCACAGGGGGCTAAATCTGGAGAATATGCTGGATGGGGTAGCAGTTCGTAGCCCAATTTATGAAATTTTGCCATGCTGACTACACACGTGTGCACCCGTGCATTGTCCTGATGGAACAGCACTTTTTTTTTCGCCAAATGCGGTCGTTTCTGCTTCAAATCAATATCGAATCTGTCCAAAAGCTCTGAATAATATTCGCCGGTGATCGTTTTACCCTTTTCAAGGTAATCGATGTGAATGATACCTTGTGCATCCCAAAAAACTGTGGCCATGACCTTGTTGGCCGACAGACCCACCTTGGCCTTCTTTGGTGCACGTTCACCCGGAGAAACCCACTGTCTTGATTGTTCTTTGGTCTCTGGTGTGGTGTGGTGGATCCATGTTTCGTCTACGGTAACGAAATTTCGGCGCAAAGAAGCGTTTTATTTCTCAACATAATCTCCTTTTAGCTCTATACATTTAGTCCAGCGTTTTTCCAATTTTTTTATTCCTTCCAAATAATAGGTTTTCTCAAGGCCCTCAAAATAGTCGTTTGTTTCTGTGATGACCTCTTCATTTGACCCGAATCTCTTACCGCCGAGCCATTTCTTCATGTTTGGAAACAAAAAATAGTCACAGGGGGCTAAATCTGGAGAATATGCTGGATGGGGTAGCAGTTCGTAGCCCAATTTATGAAATTTTGCCATGCTGACTACACACGTGTGCACCCGTGCATTGTCCTGATGGAACAGCACTTTTTTTTTCGCCAAATGCGGTCGTTTCTGCTTCAAATCAATATCGAATCTGTCCAAAAGCTCTGAATAATATTCGCCGGTGATCGTTTTACCCTTTTCAAGGTAATCGATGTGAATGATACCTTGTGCATCCCAAAAAACTGTGGCCATGACCTTGTTGGCCGACAGACCCACCTTGGCCTTCTTTGGTGCACGTTCACCCGGAGAAACCCACTGTCTTGATTGTTCTTTGGTCTCTGGTGTGGTGTGGTGGATCCATCTTTCGTTTGATAGGTCCGTGACTTTTTGAATAAAATATATTTTTTTCGGGCAAAGAATGCGTTTTGATTGCGGTTGAACATCGCCAAACTCTCCTTTTTAATGGTCTATACATTTAGGTCCAGCGTTTTTGAGCAATCGTGTTATTCCTTCGCGAGGAATAGGTTTTTCAAGGCCCTCAAAATAGTCGTTTGTTTATGTGATGTACCCGTTCAGTTGACCCGAAGCTCTACCGCCTGAGCCACTTCACGCCTTCATTTTTCGATCATCCAAAATTATTCCAGGGGGTTAAATCTGGAGAATTTCTGGCATGGGGTACCAGTTTTGGGCGACTATGAACGTTCGGCATGCACTTTGTACTGGTACGACCACGTGAATGGACCTGATGGAACACCATTTTTTAACCTTTCGCCAAATTGACGGTGCAGTGTCCTTCATAATCATTTATCAAGTCTTTCGCTCTGATGGTTTCGCCGGTGATGGATTTTTTACGCAAAAATAATGTTTAAATTGGTACACGAAATTCACTTTTTCCATTTTCGTTAAAATTCACGAGATCGTCTGCTTTCAATGCCTATAAAACGCAAACCACCGGCTTTCTTGTGCGTTCGGCCCAAACCAAAAACGCAGCTTTCTCAAAATTTTACAGTCAGCTGTTAATCGATAACTGTCTTTGGATCAGGTGCGGTGTGGTGGATCCATGTTTCGTTTGATAAGTCCGTGACTTTTTGAATAAAATATATTTTTTTCGTCAAAGAAGCGTTTTATTTCTCAACATAATCTCCTTTTAGCTCTATACATTTAGTCCAGCGTTTTTCCAATTTTTTTATTCCTTCCAAATAATAGGTTTTCTCAAGGCCCTCAAAATAGTCGTTTGTTTCTGTGATGACCTCTTCATTTGACCCGAATCTCTTACCGCCGAGCCATTTCTTCATGTTTGGAAACAAAAAATAGTCACAGGGGGCTAAATCTGGAGAATATGCTGGATGGGGTAGCAGTTCGTAGCCCAATTTATGAAATTTTGCCATGCTGACTACACACGTGTGCACCCGTGCATTGTCCTGATGGAACAGCACTTTTTTTTTCGCCAAATGCGGTCGTTTCTGCTTCAAATCAATATCGAATCTGTCCAAAAGCTCTGAATAATATTCGCCGGTGATCGTTTTACCCTTTTCAAGGTAATCGATGTGAATGATACCTTGTGCATCCCAAAAACTGTGGCCATGACCTTGTTGGCCGACAGACCCACCTTGGCCTTCTTTGGTGCACGTTCACCCGGAGAAACCCACTGTCTTGATTGTTCTTTGGTCTCTGGTGTGGTGTGGTGGATCCATGTTTCGTCTACGGTAACGAAACGGCGCAAAAATTCGTTTGGATTGCGGTTGAACATCGCCAAACACTCCTTTGAAATGGTCACACGGTTGCGCTTATGGTCGTGTTGAGCAATCGCGGCACCCATCGCGCGGAAAGCTTTTTCATGTCCAAATATTCATGTAAAATGTGATGTACCCGTTCAGTTGAGATGCCTACAGCCTCAGCTACCTCACGCACTTTCATTCTCCGATCATCCAATATCATTCCATGGATTTTGTCGACGATTTCTGGCATGACGACCTCTTTTTGGGGGGGGGCGACCTGAACGTTCGGCATCACTTGTACGGGGGGTACGACCACAACGGAACCATCAGTAAACCATTTCTTAACCATTGAAATTGATGGTGCAGAGTCCCCATAATATTTATCAAGTCTTTCCTTGGTTTCGGTGATGGATTTTTTACGCAAAAAATAATGCTTAATTAGCACACGAAATTCACTTTTTTCCATTTTCGTTAAAATTCACGAGATCGTCTGCTTTCAATGCCTATAAAACGCAAACCAAAAAACGCAGCTTTCTCAAAATTTTACAGTCAGCTGTTAATCGATAACTGCTGCTCGGGTCGTTTGATAAGTCCGTGACTTTTTGAATAAAATATATTTTTTTCGTCAAAGAAGCGTTTTATTTCTCAACATAATCTCCTTTTAGCTCTATACATTTAGTCCAGCGTTTTTCCAATTTTTTTATTCCTTCCAAATAATAGGTTTTCTCAAGGCCCTCAAAATAGTCGTTTGTTTCTGTGATGACCTCTTCATTTGACCCGAATCTCTTACCGCCGAGCCATTTCTTCATGTTTGGAAACAAAAAATAGTCACAGGGGGCTAAATCTGGAGAATATGCTGGATGGGGTAGCAGTTCGTAGCCCAATTTATGAAATTTTGCCATGCTGACTACACACGTGTGCACCCGTGCATTGTCCTGATGGAACAGCACTTTTTTTTCGCCAAATGCGGTCGTTTCTGCTTCAAATCAATATCGAATCTGTCCAAAAGCTCTGAATAATATTCGCCGGTGATCGTTTTACCCTTTTCAAGGTAATCGATGTGAATGATACCTTGTGCATCCCAAAAAACTGTGGCCATGACCTTGTTGGCCGACAGACCCACCTTGGCCTTCTTTGGTGCACGTTCACCCGGAGAAACCCACTGTCTTGATTGTTCTTTGGTCTCTGGTGTGGTGTGGTGGATCCATGTTTCGTCTACGGTAACGAAACGGCGCAAAAATTCGTTTGGATTGCGGTTGAACATCGCCAAACACTCCTTTGAAATGGTCACACGGTTGCGCTTATGGTCGTGTGTGAGCAATCGCGGCACCCATCGCGCGGAAAGCTTTTTCATGTCCAAATATTCATGTAAAATGTGATGTACCCGTTCAGTTGAGATGCCTACAGCCTCAGCTACCTCACGCACTTTCATTCTCCGATCATCCAATATCATTCCATGGATTTTGTCGACGATTTCTGGCATGACGACCTCTTTTGGGCGACCTGAACGTTCGGCATCACTTGTACTGGTACGACCACAACGGAACTCAGTAAACCATTTCTTAACCATTGAAATTGATGGTGCAGAGTCCCCATAATATTTATCAAGTCTTTCCTTGGTTTCGGTGATGGATTTTTTACGCAAAAAATAATGCTTAATTAGCACACGAAATTCACTTTTTTCCATTTTCGTTAAAATTCACGAGATCGTCTGCTTTCAATGCCTATAAAACGCAAACCAAAAAACGCAGCTTTCTCAAAATTTTACAGTCAGCTGTTAATCGATAACTGCTGACAGGAGCAGTGTTGTATTTAGAGCAGGTGCGCGGCAAATACAAAAAGTCACGGTCTTATCAAACGGGTCGTTTGATAAGTCCGTGACTTTTTGAATAAAATATATTTTTTTCGTCAAAGAAGCGTTTTATTTCTCAACATAATCTCCTTTTAGCTCTATACATTTAGTCCAGCGTTTTTCCAATTTTTTTATTCCTTCCAAATAATAGGTTTTCTCAAGGCCCTCAAAATAGTCGTTTGTTTCTGTGATGACCTCTTCATTTGACCCGAATCTCTTACCGCCGAGCCATTTCTTCATGTTTGGAAACAAAAAATAGTCACAGGGGGCTAAATCTGGAGAATATGCTGGATGGGGTAGCAGTTCGTAGCCCAATTTATGAAATTTTGCCATGCTGACTACACGTGTGCACCCGTGCATTGTCCTGATGGAACAGCACTTTTTTTTTCGCCAAATGCGGTCGTTTCTGCTTCAAATCAATATCGAATCTGTCCAAAAGCTCTGAATAATATTCGCCGGTGATCGTTTTACCCTTTTCAAGGTAATCGATGTGAATGATACCTTGTGCATCCCAAAAAACTGTGGCCATGACCTTGTTGGCCGACAGACCCACCTTGGCCTTCTTTGGTGCACGTTCACCCGGAGAAACCCACTGTCTTGATTGTTCTTTGGTCTCTGGTGTGGTGTGGTGGATCCATGTTTCGTCTACGGTAACGAAACGGCGCAAAAATTCGTTTGGATTGCGGTTGAACATCGCCAAACACTCCTTTGAAATGGTCACACGGTTGCGCTTATGGTCGTGTGTGAGCAATCGCGGCACCCATCGCGCGGAAAGCTTTTTCATGTCCAAATATTCATGTAAAATGTGATGTACCCGTTCAGTTGAGATGCCTACAGCCTCAGCTACCTCACGCACTTTCATTCTCCGATCATCCAATATCATTCCATGGATTTTGTCGACGATTTCTGGCATGACGACCTCTTTTGGGCGACCTGAACGTTCGGCATCACTTGTACTGGTACGACCACAACGGAACTCAGTAAACCATTTCTTAACCATTGAAATTGATGGTGCAGAGTCCCCATAATATTTATCAAGTCTTTCCTTGGTTTCGGTGATGGATTTTTTACGCAAAAAATAATGCTTAATTAGCACACGAAATTCACTTTTTTCCATTTTCGTTAAAATTCACGAGATCGTCTGCTTTCAATGCCTATAAAACGCAAAACCAAAAACGCAGCTTTCTCAAAATTTTACAGTCAGCTGTTAATCGATAACTGCTGACAGGAGCAGTGTTGTATTTAGAGCAGGTGCGGGCAAATACAAAAGTCACGGTCTTATCAAACGCCTCGGGGTCGTTTGATAAGTCCGTGACTTTTGAATAAAATTATATTTTTTTCGTCAAAGAAGCGTTTTATTTCTCAACATAATCTCCTTTTAGCTCTATACATTTAGTCCAGCGTTTTTCCAATTTTTTTATTCCTTCCAAATAATAGGTTTTCTCAAGGCCCTCAAAATAGTCGTTTGTTTCTGTGATGACCTCTTCATTTGACCCGAATCTCTTACCGCCGAGCCATTTCTTCATGTTTGGAAACAAAAAATAGTCACAGGGGGCTAAATCTGGAGAATATGCTGGATGGGGTAGCAGTTCGTAGCCCAATTTATGAAATTTTGCCATGCTGACTACACACGTGTGCACCCGTGCATTGTCCTGATGGAACAGCACTTTTTTTTTTTTCGCCAAATGCGGTCGTTTCTGCTTCAAATCAATATCGAATCTGTCCAAAAGCTCTGAATAATATTCGCCGGTGATCGTTTTACCCTTTTCAAGGTAATCGATGTGAATGATACCTTGTGCATCCCAAAAAACTGTGGCCATGACCTTGTTGGCCGACAGACCCACCTTGGCCTTCTTTGGTGCACGTTCACCCGGAGAAACCCACTGTCTTGATTGTTCTTTGGTCTCTGGTGTGGTGTGGTGGATCCATGTTTCGTCTACGGTAACGAAACGGCGCAAAAATTCGTTTGGATTGCGGTTGAACATCGCCAAACACTCCTTTGAAATGGTCACACGGTTGCGCTTATGGTCGTGTGTGAGCAATCGCGGCACCCATCGCGCGGAAAGCTTTTTCATGTCCAAATATTCATGTAAAATGTGATGTACCCGTTCAGTTGAGATGCCTACAGCCTCAGCTACCTCACGCACTTTCATTCTCCGATCATCCAATATCATTCCATGGATTTTGTCGACGATTTCTGGCATGACGACCTCTTTTGGGCGACCTGAACGTTCGGCATCACTTGTACTGGTACGACCACAACGGAACTCAGTAAACCATTTCTTAACCATTGAAATTGATGGTGCAGAGTCCCCATAATATTTATCAAGTCTTTCCTTGGTTTCGGTGATGGATTTTTTACGCAAAAAATAATGCTTAATTAGCACACGAAATTCACTTTTTTCCATTTTCGTTAAAATTCACGAGATCGTCTGCTTTCAATGCCTATAAAACGCAAACCAAAAAACGCAGCTTTTCTCAAAATTTTACAGTCAGCTGTTAATCGATAACTGCTGACAGGAGCAGTGTTGTATTTAGAGCAGGTGCGCGGGTCGTTTGATAAGTCCGTGACTTTTTGAATAAAATATATTTTTTTCGTCAAAGAAGCGTTTTATTTCTCAACATAATCTCCTTTTAGCTCTATACATTTAGTCCAGCGTTTTTCCAATTTTTTTATTCCTTCCAAATAATAGGTTTTCTCAAGGCCCTCAAAATAGTCGTTTGTTTCTGTGATGACCTCTTCATTTGACCCGAATCTCTTACCGCCGAGCCATTTCTTCATGTTTGGAAACAAAAAATAGTCACAGGGGGCTAAATCTGGAGAATATGCTGGATGGGGTAGCAGTTCGTAGCCCAATTTATGAAATTTTGCCATGCTGACTACACACGTGTGCACCCGTGCATTGTCCTGATGGAACAGCACTTTTTTTTCGCCAAATGCGGTCGTTTCTGCTTCAAATCAATATCGAATCTGTCCAAAAGCTCTGAATAATATTCGCCGGTGATCGTTTTACCCTTTTCAAGGTAATCGATGTGAATGATACCTTGTGCATCCCAAAAAACTGTGGCCATGACCTTGTTGGCCGACAGACCCACCTTGGCCTTCTTTGGTGCACGTTCACCCGGAGAAACCCACTGTCTTGATTGTTCTTTGGTCTCTGGTGTGGTGTGGTGGATCCATGTTTCGTCTACGGTAACGAAACGGCGCAAAAATTCGTTTGGATTGCGGTTGAACATCGCCAAACACTCCTTTGAAATGGTCACACGGTTGCGCTTATGGTCGTGTGTGAGCAATCGCGGCACCCATCGCGCGGAAAGCTTTTTCATGTCCAAATATTCATGTAAAATGTGATGTACCCGTTCAGTTGAGATGCCTACAGCCTCAGCTACCTCACGCACTTTCATTCTCCGATCATCCAATATCATTCCATGGATTTTGTCGACGATTTCTGGCATGACGACCTCTTTTTGGGCGACCTGAACGTTCGGCATCACTTGTACTGGTACGACCACAACGGAACTCAGTAAACCATTTCTTAACCATTGAAATTGATGGTGCAGAGTCCCCATAATATTTATCAAGTCTTTCCTTTTTTCCTTGGTTTCGGTGATGGATTTTTTACGCAAAAAATAATGCTTAATTAGCACACGAAATTCACTTTTTCCATTTTCGTTAAAATTCACGAGATCGTCTGCTTTCAATGCCTATAAAACGCAAACCAAAAAACGCAGCTTTCTCAAAATTTTACAGTCAGCTGTTAATCGATAACTGCTGCTCGGGTCGTTTGATAAGTCCGTGACTTTTTGAATAAAATATATTTTTTTCGTCAAAGAAGCGTTTTATTTCTCAACATAATCTCCTTTTAGCTCTATACATTTAGTCCAGCGTTTTTCCAATTTTTTTATTCCTTCCAAATAATAGGTTTTCTCAAGGCCCTCAAAATAGTCGTTTGTTTCTGTGATGACCTCTTCATTTGACCCGAATCTCTTACCGCCGAGCCATTTCTTCATGTTTGGAAACAAAAATAGTCACAGGGGGCTAAATCTGGAGAATATGCTGGATGGGGTAGCAGTTCGTAGCCCAATTTATGAAATTTTGCCATGCTGACTACACACGTGTGCACCCGTGCATTGTCCTGATGGAACAGCACTTTTTTTTTCGCCAAATGCGGTCGTTTCTGCTTCAAATCAATATCGAATCTGTCCAAAAGCTCTGAATAATATTCGCCGGTGATCGTTTTACCCTTTTCAAGGTAATCGATGTGAATGATACCTTGTGCATCCCAAAAAACTGTGGCCATGACCTTGTTGGCCGACAGACCCACCTTGGCCTTCTTTGGTGCACGTTCACCCGGAGAAACCCACTGTCTTGATTGTTCTTTGGTCTCTGGTGTGGTGTGGTGGATCCATGTTTCGTCTACGGTAACGAAACGGCGCAAAAATTCGTTTGGATTGCGGTTGAACATCGCCAAACACTCCTTTGAAATGGTCACACGGTTGCGCTTATGGTCGTGTGTGAGCAATCGCGGCACCCATCGCGCGGAAAGCTTTTTCATGTCCAAATATTCATGTAAAATGTGATGTACCCGTTCAGTTGAGATGCCTACAGCCTCAGCTACCTCACGCACTTTCATTCTCCGATCATCCAATATCATTCCATGGATTTTGTCGACGATTTCTGGCATGACGACCTCTTTTGGGCGACCTGAACGTTCGGCATCACTTGTACTGGTACGACCACAACGGAACTCAGTAAACCATTTCTTAACCATTGAAATTGATGGTGCAGAGTCCCCATAATATTTATCAAGTCTTTCCTTGGTTTCGGTGATGGATTTTTTACGCAAAAAATAATGCTTAATTAGCACACGAAATTCACTTTTTCCATTTTCGTTAAAATTCACGAGATCGTCTGCTTTCAATGCCTATAAAACGCAAACCAAAAAACGCAGCTTTCTCAAAATTTTACAGTCAGCTGTTAATCGATAACTGCTGACAGGAGCAGTGTTGTATTTAGAGCAGGTGCGCGGCAAATACAAAAAGTCACGGTCTTATCAAACGACCCTCGGGTCGTTTGATAAGTCCGTGACTTTTTGAATAAAATATATTTTTTTCGTCAAAGAAGCGTTTTATTTCTCAACATAATCTCCTTTTAGCTCTATACATTTAGTCCAGCGTTTTTCCAATTTTTTTATTCCTTCCAAATAATAGGTTTTCTCAAGGCCCTCAAAATAGTCGTTTGTTTCTGTGATGACCTCTTCATTTGACCCGAATCTCTTACCGCCGAGCCATTTCTTCATGTTTGGAAACAAAAAATAGTCACAGGGGGCTAAATCTGGAGAATATGCTGGATGGGGTAGCAGTTCGTAGCCCAATTTATGAAATTTTGCCATGCTGACTACACACGTGTGCACCCGTGCATTGTCCTGATGGAACAGCACTTTTTTTTTCGCCAAATGCGGTCGTTTCTGCTTCAAATCAATATCGAATCTGTCCAAAAGCTCTGAATAATATTCGCCGGTGATCGTTTTACCCTTTTCAAGGTAATCGATGTGAATGATACCTTGTGCATCCCAAAAAACTGTGGCCATGACCTTGTTGGCCGACAGACCCACCTTGGCCTTCTTTGGTGCACGTTCACCCGGAGAAACCCACTGTCTTGATTGTTCTTTGGTCTCTGGTGTGGTGTGGTGGATCCATGTTTCGTCTACGGTAACGAAACGGCGCAAAAATTCGTTTGGATTGCGGTTGAACATCGCCAAACACTCCTTTGAAATGGTCACACGGTTGCGCTTATGGTCGTGTGTGAGCAATCGCGGCACCCATCGCGCGGAAAGCTTTTTCATGTCCAAATATTCATGTAAAATGTGATGTACCCGTTCAGTTGAGATGCCTACAGCCTCAGCTACCTCACGCACTTTCATTCTCCGATCATCCAATATCATTCCATGGATTTTGTCGACGATTTCTGGCATGACGACCTCTTTTGGGCGACCTGAACGTTCGGCATCACTTGTACTGGTACGACCACAACGGAACTCAGTAAACCATTTCTTAACCATTGAAATTGATGGTGCAGAGTCCCCATAATATTTATCAAGTCTTTCCTTGGTTTCGGTGATGGATTTTTTACGCAAAAAATAATGCTTAATTAGCACACGAAATTCACTTTTTTCCATTTTCGTTAAAATTCACGAGATCGTCTGCTTTCAATGCCTATAAAACGCAAACCAAAAAACGCAGCTTTCTCAAAATTTTACAGTCAGCTGTTAATCGATAACTGCTGACAGGAGCAGTGTTGTATTTAGAGCAGGTGCGCGGCAAATACAAAAAGTCACGGTCTTATCAAACGACCCTCGGGTCGTTTGATAAGTCCGTGACTTTTTGAATAAAATATATTTTTTTCGTCAAAGAAGCGTTTTATTTCTCAACATAATCTCCTTTTAGCTCTATACATTTAGTCCAGCGTTTTTCCAATTTTTTTATTCCTTCCAAATAATAGGTTTTCTCAAGGCCCTCAAAATAGTCGTTTGTTTCTGTGATGACCTCTTCATTTGACCCGAATCTCTTACCGCCGAGCCATTTCTTCATGTTTGGAAACAAAAAATAGTCACAGGGGGCTAAATCTGGAGAATATGCTGGATGGGGTAGCAGTTCGTAGCCCAATTTATGAAATTTTGCCATGCTGACTACACACGTGTGCACCCGTGCATTGTCCTGATGGAACAGCACTTTTTTTTCGCCAAATGCGGTCGTTTCTGCTTCAAATCAATATCGAATCTGTCCAAAAGCTCTGAATAATATTCGCCGGTGATCGTTTTACCCTTTTCAAGGTAATCGATGTGAATGATACCTTGTGCATCCCAAAAAACTGTGGCCATGACCTTGTTGGCCGACAGACCCACCTTGGCCTTCTTTGGTGCACGTTCACCCGGAGAAACCCACTGTCTTGATTGTTCTTTGGTCTCTGGTGTGGTGTGGTGGATCCATGTTTCGTCTACGGTAACGAAACGGCGCAAAAATTCGTTTGGATTGCGGTTGAACATCGCCAAACACTCCTTTGAAATGGTCACACGGTTGCGCTTATGGTCGTGTGTGAGCAATCGCGGCACCCATCGCGCGGAAAGCTTTTTCATGTCCAAATATTCATGTAAAATGTGATGTACCCGTTCAGTTGAGATGCCTACAGCCTCAGCTACCTCACGCACTTTCATTCTCCGATCATCCAATATCATTCCATGGATTTTGTCGACGATTTCTGGCATGACGACCTCTTTTGGGCGACCTGAACGTTCGGCATCACTTGTACTGGTACGACCACAACGGAACTCAGTAAACCATTTCTTAACCATTGAAATTGATGGTGCAGAGTCCCCATAATATTTATCAAGTCTTTCCTTGGTTTCGGTGATGGATTTTTTACGCAAAAAATAATGCTTAATTAGCACACGAAATTCACTTTTTTCCATTTTCGTTAAAATTCACGAGATCGTCTGCTTTCAATGCCTATAAAACGCAAACCAAAAAACGCAGCTTTCTCAAAATTTTACAGTCAGCTGTTAATCGATAACTGCTGCTCGGGTCGTTTGATAAGTCCGTGACTTTTTGAATAAAATATATTTTTTTCGTCAAAGAAGCGTTTTATTTCTCAACATAATCTCCTTTTAGCTCTATACATTTAGTCCAGCGTTTTTCCAATTTTTTTATTCCTTCCAAATAATAGGTTTTCTCAAGGCCCTCAAAATAGTCGTTTGTTTCTGTGATGACCTCTTCATTTGACCCGAATCTCTTACCGCCGAGCCATTTCTTCATGTTTGGAAACAAAAATAGTCACAGGGGGCTAAATCTGGAGAATATGCTGGATGGGGTAGCAGTTCGTAGCCCAATTTATGAAATTTTGCCATGCTGACTACACACGTGTGCACCCGTGCATTGTCCTGATGGAACAGCACTTTTTTTTTCGCCAAATGCGGTCGTTTCTGCTTCAAATCAATATCGAATCTGTCCAAAAGCTCTGAATAATATTCGCCGGTGATCGTTTTACCCTTTTCAAGGTAATCGATGTGAATGATACCTTGTGCATCCCAAAAAACTGTGGCCATGACCTTGTTGGCCGACAGACCCACCTTGGCCTTCTTTGGTGCACGTTCACCCGGAGAAACCCACTGTCTTGATTGTTCTTTGGTCTCTGGTGTGGTGTGGTGGATCCATGTTTCGTCTACGGTAACGAAACGGCGCAAAAATTCGTTTGGATTGCGGTTGAACATCGCCAAACACTCCTTTGAAATGGTCACACGGTTGCGCTTATGGTCGTGTGTGAGCAATCGCGGCACCCATCGCGCGGAAAGCTTTTTCATGTCCAAATATTCATGTAAAATGTGATGTACCCGTTCAGTTGAGATGCCTACAGCCTCAGCTACCTCACGCACTTTCATTCTCCGATCATCCAATATCATTCCATGGATTTTGTCGACGATTTCTGGCATGACGACCTCTTTTGGGCGACCTGAACGTTCGGCATCACTTGTACTGGTACGACCACAACGGAACTCAGTAAACCATTTCTTAACCATTGAAATTGATGGTGCAGAGTCCCCATAATATTTATCAAGTCTTTCCTTGGTTTCGGTGATGGATTTTTTACGCAAAAAATAATGCTTAATTAGCACACGAAATTCACTTTTTCCATTTTCGTTAAAATTCACGAGATCGTCTGCTTTCAATGCCTATAAAACGCAAACCAAAAACGCAGCTTTCTCAAAATTTTACAGTCAGCTGTTAATCGATAACTGCTGACAGGAGCAGTGTTGTATTTAGAGCAGGTGCGCGGCAAATACAAAAAGTCACGGTCTTATCAAACGACCCTCGGGTCGTTTGATAAGTCCGTGACTTTTTGAATAAAATATATTTTTTTCGTCAAAGAAGCGTTTTATTTCTCAACATAATCTCCTTTTAGCTCTATACATTTAGTCCAGCGTTTTTCCAATTTTTTTATTCCTTCCAAATAATAGGTTTTCTCAAGGCCCTCAAAATAGTCGTTTGTTTCTGTGATGACCTCTTCATTTGACCCGAATCTCTTACCGCCGAGCCATTTCTTCATGTTTGGAAACAAAAAATAGTCACAGGGGGCTAAATCTGGAGAATATGCTGGATGGGGTAGCAGTTCGTAGCCCAATTTATGAAATTTTGCCATGCTGACTACACACGTGTGCACCCGTGCATTGTCCTGATGGAACAGCACTTTTTTTTTCGCCAAATGCGGTCGTTTCTGCTTCAAATCAATATCGAATCTGTCCAAAAGCTCTGAATAATATTCGCCGGTGATCGTTTTACCCTTTTCAAGGTAATCGATGTGAATGATACCTTGTGCATCCCAAAAAACTGTGGCCATGACCTTGTTGGCCGACAGACCCACCTTGGCCTTCTTTGGTGCACGTTCACCCGGAGAAACCCACTGTCTTGATTGTTCTTTGGTCTCTGGTGTGGTGTGGTGGATCCATGTTTCGTCTACGGTAACGAAACGGCGCAAAAATTCGTTTGGATTGCGGTTGAACATCGCCAAACACTCCTTTGAAATGGTCACACGGTTGCGCTTATGGTCGTGTGTGAGCAATCGCGGCACCCATCGCGCGGAAAGCTTTTTCATGTCCAAATATTCATGTAAAATGTGATGTACCCGTTCAGTTGAGATGCCTACAGCCTCAGCTACCTCACGCACTTTCATTCTCCGATCATCCAATATCATTCCATGGATTTTGTCGACGATTTCTGGCATGACGACCTCTTTTGGGCGACCTGAACGTTCGGCATCACTTGTACTGGTACGACCACAACGGAACTCAGTAAACCATTTCTTAACCATTGAAATTGATGGTGCAGAGTCCCCATAATATTTATCAAGTCTTTCCTTGGTTTCGGTGATGGATTTTTTACGCAAAAAATAATGCTTAATTAGCACACGAAATTCACTTTTTCCATTTTCGTTAAAATTCACGAGATCGTCTGCTTTCAATGCCTATAAAACGCAAACCAAAAAACGCAGCTTTCTCAAAATTTTACAGTCAGCTGTTAATCGATAACTGCTGACAGGAGCAGTGTTGTATTTAGAGCAGGTGCGCGGCAAATACAAAAAGTCACGGTCTTATCAAACGACCCTCGGGTCGTTTGATAAGTCCGTGACTTTTTGAATAAAATATATTTTTTTCGTCAAAGAAGCGTTTTATTTCTCAACATAATCTCCTTTTAGCTCTATACATTTAGTCCAGCGTTTTTCCAATTTTTTTATTCCTTCCAAATAATAGGTTTTCTCAAGGCCCTCAAAATAGTCGTTTGTTTCTGTGATGACCTCTTCATTTGACCCGAATCTCTTACCGCCGAGCCATTTCTTCATGTTTGGAAACAAAAAATAGTCACAGGGGGCTAAATCTGGAGAATATGCTGGATGGGGTAGCAGTTCGTAGCCCAATTTATGAAATTTTGCCATGCTGACTACACACGTGTGCACCCGTGCATTGTCCTGATGGAACAGCACTTTTTTTTTCGCCAAATGCGGTCGTTTCTGCTTCAAATCAATATCGAATCTGTCCAAAAGCTCTGAATAATATTCGCCGGTGATCGTTTTACCCTTTTCAAGGTAATCGATGTGAATGATACCTTGTGCATCCCAAAAACTGTGGCCATGACCTTGTTGGCCGACAGACCCACCTTGGCCTTCTTTGGTGCACGTTCACCCGGAGAAACCCACTGTCTTGATTGTTCTTTGGTCTCTGGTGTGGTGTGGTGGATCCATGTTTCGTCTACGGTAACGAAACGGCGCAAAAATTCGTTTGGATTGCGGTTGAACATCGCCAAACACTCCTTTGAAATGGTCACACGGTTGCGCTTATGGTCGTGTGTGAGCAATCGCGGCACCCATCGCGCGGAAAGCTTTTTCATGTCCAAATATTCATGTAAAATGTGATGTACCCGTTCAGTTGAGATGCCTACAGCCTCAGCTACCTCACGCACTTTCATTCTCCGATCATCCAATATCATTCCATGGATTTTGTCGACGATTTCTGGCATGACGACCTCTTTTGGGCGACCTGAACGTTCGGCATCACTTGTACTGGTACGACCACAACGGAACTCAGTAAACCATTTCTTAACCATTGAAATTGATGGTGCAGAGTCCCCATAATATTTATCAAGTCTTTCCTTGGTTTCGGTGATGGATTTTTTACGCAAAAATAATGCTTAATTAGCACACGAAATTCACTTTTTCCATTTTCGTTAAAATTCACGAGATCGTCTGCTTTCAATGCCTATAAAACGCAAACCAAAAAACGCAGCTTTCTCAAAATTTTACAGTCAGCTGTTAATCGATAACTGCTGACAGGAGCAGTGTTGTATTTAGAGCAGGTGCGCGGCAAATACAAAAAGTCACGGTCTTATCAAACGACCCTCGGGTCGTTTGATAAGTCCGTGACTTTTTGAATAAAATATATTTTTTTCGTCAAAGAAGCGTTTTATTTCTCAACATAATCTCCTTTTAGCTCTATACATTTAGTCCAGCGTTTTTCCAATTTTTTTATTCCTTCCAAATAATAGGTTTTCTCAAGGCCCTCAAAATAGTCGTTTGTTTCTGTGATGACCTCTTCATTTGACCCGAATCTCTTACCGCCGAGCCATTTCTTCATGTTTGGAAACAAAAAATAGTCACAGGGGGCTAAATCTGGAGAATATGCTGGATGGGGTAGCAGTTCGTAGCCCAATTTATGAAATTTTGCCATGCTGACTACACACGTGTGCACCCGTGCATTGTCCTGATGGAACAGCACTTTTTTTTTCGCCAAATGCGGTCGTTTCTGCTTCAAATCAATATCGAATCTGTCCAAAAGCTCTGAATAATATTCGCCGGTGATCGTTTTACCCTTTTCAAGGTAATCGATGTGAATGATACCTTGTGCATCCCAAAAAACTGTGGCCATGACCTTGTTGGCCGACAGACCCACCTTGGCCTTCTTTGGTGCACGTTCACCCGGAGAAACCCACTGTCTTGATTGTTCTTTGGTCTCTGGTGTGGTGTGGTGGATCCATGTTTCGTCTACGGTAACGAAACGGCGCAAAAATTCGTTTGGATTGCGGTTGAACATCGCCAAACACTCCTTTGAAATGGTCACACGGTTGCGCTTATGGTCGTGTGTGAGCAATCGCGGCACCCATCGCGCGGAAAGCTTTTTCATGTCCAAATATTCATGTAAAATGTGATGTACCCGTTCAGTTGAGATGCCTACAGCCTCAGCTACCTCACGCACTTTCATTCTCCGATCATCCAATATCATTCCATGGATTTTGTCGACGATTTCTGGCATGACGACCTCTTTTGGGCGACCTGAACGTTCGGCATCACTTGTACTGGTACGACCACAACGGAACTCAGTAAACCATTTCTTAACCATTGAAATTGATGGTGCAGAGTCCCCATAATATTTATCAAGTCTTTCCTTGGTTTCGGTGATGGATAATTAGCACACGAAATTCACTTTTTTCCATTTTCGTTAAAATTCACGAGATCGTCTGCTTTCAATGCCTATAAAACGCAAACCAAAAAACGCAGCTTTCTCAAAATTTTACAGTCAGCTGTTAATCGATAACTGCTGACAGGAGCAGTGTTGTATTTAGAGCAGGTGCGCGGCAAATACAAAAAGTCACGGTCTTATCAAACGACCCTCGGGTCGTTTGATAAGTCCGTGACTTTTTGAATAAAATATATTTTTTTCGTCAAAGAAGCGTTTTATTTCTCAACATAATCTCCTTTTAGCTCTATACATTTAGTCCAGCGTTTTTCCAATTTTTTTATTCCTTCCAAATAATAGGTTTTCTCAAGGCCCTCAAAATAGTCGTTTGTTTCTGTGATGACCTCTTCATTTGACCCGAATCTCTTACCGCCGAGCCATTTCTTCATGTTTGGAAACAAAAATAGTCACAGGGGGCTAAATCTGGAGAATATGCTGGATGGGGTAGCAGTTCGTAGCCCAATTTATGAAATTTTGCCATGCTGACTACACACGTGTGCACCCGTGCATTGTCCTGATGGAACAGCACTTTTTTTTTCGCCAAATGCGGTCGTTTCTGCTTCAAATCAATATCGAATCTGTCCAAAAGCTCTGAATAATATTCGCCGGTGATCGTTTTACCCTTTTCAAGGTAATCGATGTGAATGATACCTTGTGCATCCCAAAAACTGTGGCCATGACCTTGTTGGCCGACAGACCCACCTTGGCCTTCTTTGGTGCACGTTCACCCGGAGAAACCCACTGTCTTGATTGTTCTTTGGTCTCTGGTGTGGTGTGGTGGATCCATGTTTCGTCTACGGTAACGAAACGGCGCAAAAATTCGTTTGGATTGCGGTTGAACATCGCCAAACACTCCTTTGAAATGGTCACACGGTTGCGCTTATGGTCGTGTGTGAGCAATCGCGGCACCCATCGCGCGGAAAGCTTTTTCATGTCCAAATATTCATGTAAAATGTGATGTACCCGTTCAGTTGAGATGCCTACAGCCTCAGCTACCTCACGCACTTTCATTCTCCGATCATCCAATATCATTCCATGGATTTTGTCGACGATTTCTGGCATGACGACCTCTTTTGGGCGACCTGAACGTTCGGCATCACTTGTACTGGTACGACCACAACGGAACTCAGTAAACCATTTCTTAACCATTGAAATTGATGGTGCAGAGTCCCCATAATATTTATCAAGTCTTTCCTTGGTTTCGGTGATGGATTTTTTACGCAAAAAATAATGCTTAATTAGCACACGAAATTCACTTTTTTCCATTTTCGTTAAAATTCACGAGATCGTCTGCTTTCAATGCCTATAAAACGCAAACCAAAAACGCAGCTTTCTCAAAATTTTACAGTCAGCTGTTAATCGATAACTGCTGACAGGAGCAGTGTTGTATTTAGAGCAGGTGCGCGGCAAATACAAAAAGTCACGGTCTTATCAAACGACCCTCGGGTCGTTTGATAAGTCCGTGACTTTTTGAATAAAATATATTTTTTTCGTCAAAGAAGCGTTTTATTTCTCAACATAATCTCCTTTTAGCTCTATACATTTAGTCCAG
This sequence comes from Zaprionus ghesquierei, assembly GCA_018904095.1. Classification (NCBI taxonomy): domain Eukaryota; kingdom Metazoa; phylum Arthropoda; class Insecta; order Diptera; family Drosophilidae; genus Zaprionus; species Zaprionus ghesquierei. Next base: position 22,056 of record JAEIGP010000379.1, read on the forward strand.
CGTTTTTCCAATTTTTTTATTCCTTCCAAATAATAGGTTTTCTCAAGGCCCTCAAAATAGTCGTTTGTTTCTGTGATGACCTCTTCATTTGACCCGAATCTCTTACCGCCGAGCCATTTCTTCATGTTTGGAAACAAAAAATAGTCACAGGGGGCTAAATCTGGAGAATATGCTGGATGGGGTAGCAGTTCGTAGCCCAATTTATGAAATTTTGCCATGCTGACTACACACGTGTGCACCCGTGCATTGTCCTGATGGAACAGCACTTTTTTTTTCGCCAAATGCGGTCGTTTCTGCTTCAAATCAATATCGAATCTGTCCAAAAGCTCTGAATAATATTCGCCGGTGATCGTTTTACCCTTTTCAAGGTAATCGATGTGAATGATACCTTGTGCATCCCAAAAACTGTGGCCATGACCTTGTTGGCCGACAGACCCACCTTGGCCTTCTTTGGTGCACGTTCACCCGGAGAAACCCACTGTCTTGATTGTTCTTTGGTCTCTGGTGTGGTGTGGTGGATCCATGTTTCGTCTACGGTAACGAAACGGCGCAAAAATTCGTTTGGATTGCGGTTGAACATCGCCAAACACTCCTTTGAAATGGTCACACGGTTGCGCTTATGGTCGTGTGTGAGCAATCGCGGCACCCATCGCGCGGAAAGCTTTTTCATGTCCAAATATTCATGTAAAATGTGATGTACCCGTTCAGTTGAGATGCCTACAGCCTCAGCTACCTCACGCACTTTCATTCTCCGATCATCCAATATCATTCCATGGATTTTGTCGACGATTTCTGGCATGACGACCTCTTTTGGGCGACCTGAACGTTCGGCATCACTTGTACTGGTACGACCACAACGGAACTCAGTAAACCATTTCTTAACCATTGAAATTGATGGTGCAGAGTCCCCATAATATTTATCAAGTCTTTCCTTGGTTTCGGTGATGGATTTTTTACGCAAAAAATAATGCTTAATTAGCACACGAAATTCACTTTTTTCCATTTTCGTTAAAATTCACGAGATCGTCTGCTTTCAATGCCTATAAAACGCAAACCAAAAACGCAGCTTTCTCAAAATTTTACAGTCAGCTGTTAATCGATAACTGCTGACAGGAGCAGTGTTGTATTTAGAGCAGGTGCGCGGCAAATACAAAAAGTCACGGTCTTATCAAACGACCCTCGGGTCGTTTGATAAGTCCGTGACTTTTTGAATAAAATATATTTTTTTCGTCAAAGAAGCGTTTTATTTCTCAACATAATCTCCTTTTAGCTCTATACATTTAGTCCAGCGTTTTTCCAATTTTTTTATTCCTTCCAAATAATAGGTTTTCTCAAGGCCCTCAAAATAGTCGTTTGTTTCTGTGATGACCTCTTCATTTGACCCGAATCTCTTACCGCCGAGCCATTTCTTCATGTTTGGAAACAAAAAATAGTCACAGGGGGCTAAATCTGGAGAATATGCTGGATGGGGTAGCAGTTCGTAGCCCAATTTATGAAATTTTGCCATGCTGACTACACACGTGTGCACCCGTGCATTGTCCTGATGGAACAGCACTTTTTTTTTCGCCAAATGCGGTCGTTTCTGCTTCAAATCAATATCGAATCTGTCCAAAAGCTCTGAATAATATTCGCCGGTGATCGTTTTACCCTTTTCAAGGTAATCGATGTGAATGATACCTTGTGCATCCCAAAAACTGTGGCCATGACCTTGTTGGCCGACAGACCCACCTTGGCCTTCTTTGGTGCACGTTCACCCGGAGAAACCCACTGTCTTGATTGTTCTTTGGTCTCTGGTGTGGTGTGGTGGATCCATGTTTCGTCTACGGTAACGAAACGGCGCAAAAATTCGTTTGGATTGCGGTTGAACATCGCCAAACACTCCTTTGAAATGGTCACACGGTTGCGCTTATGGTCGTGTGTGAGCAATCGCGGCACCCATCGCGCGGAAAGCTTTTTCATGTCCAAATATTCATGTAAAATGTGATGTACCCGTTCAGTTGAGATGCCTACAGCCTCAGCTACCTCACGCACTTTCATTCTCCGATCATCCAATATCATTCCATGGATTTTGTCGACGATTTCTGGCATGACGACCTCTTTTGGGCGACCTGAACGTTCGGCATCACTTGTACTGGTACGACCACAACGGAACTCAGTAAACCATTTCTTAACCATTGAAATTGATGGTGCAGAGTCCCCATAATATTTATCAAGTCTTTCCTTGGTTTCGGTGATGGATTTTTTACGCAAAAAATAATGCTTAATTAGCACACGAAATTCACTTTTTCCATTTTCGTTAAAATTCACGAGATCGTCTGCTTTCAATGCCTATAAAACGCAAACCAAAAACGCAGCTTTCTCAAAATTTTACAGTCAGCTGTTAATCGATAACTGCTGACAGGAGCAGTGTTGTATTTAGAGCAGGTGCGCGGCAAATATAAAAAGTCACGGTCTTATCAAACGACCCTCGGGTCGTTTGATAAGTCCGTGACTTTTTGAATAAAATATATTTTTTTCGTCAAAGAAGCGTTTTATTTCTCAACATAATCTCCTTTTAGCTCTATACATTTAGTCCAGCGTTTTTCCAATTTTTTTATTCCTTCCAAATAATAGGTTTTCTCAAGGCCCTCAAAATAGTCGTTTGTTTCTGTGATGACCTCTTCATTTGACCCGAATCTCTTACCGCCGAGCCATTTCTTCATGTTTGGAAACAAAAAATAGTCACAGGGGGCTAAATCTGGAGAATATGCTGGATGGGGTAGCAGTTCGTAGCCCAATTTATGAAATTTTGCCATGCTGACTACACACGTGTGCACCCGTGCATTGTCCTGATGGAACAGCACTTTTTTTTTCGCCAAATGCGGTCGTTTCTGCTTCAAATCAATATCGAATCTGTCCAAAAGCTCTGAATAATATTCGCCGGTGATCGTTTTACCCTTTTCAAGGTAATCGATGTGAATGATACCTTGTGCATCCCAAAAAACTGTGGCCATGACCTTGTTGGCCGACAGACCCACCTTGGCCTTCTTTGGTGCACGTTCACCCGGAGAAACCCACTGTCTTGATTGTTCTTTGGTCTCTGGTGTGGTGTGGTGGATCCATGTTTCGTCTACGGTAACGAAACGGCGCAAAAATTCGTTTGGATTGCGGTTGAACATCGCCAAACACTCCTTTGAAATGGTCACACGGTTGCGCTTATGGTCGTGTGTGAGCAATCGCGGCACCCATCGCGCGGAAAGCTTTTTCATGTCCAAATATTCATGTAAAATGTGATGTACCCGTTCAGTTGAGATGCCTACAGCCTCAGCTACCTCACGCACTTTCATTCTCCGATCATCCAATATCATTCCATGGATTTTGTCGACGATTTCTGGCATGACGACCTCTTTTGGGCGACCTGAACGTTCGGCATCACTTGTACTGGTACGACCACAACGGAACTCAGTAAACCATTTCTTAACCATTGAAATTGATGGTGCAGAGTCCCCATAATATTTATCAAGTCTTTCCTTGGTTTCGGTGATGGATTTTTTACGCAAAAAATAATGCTTAATTAGCACACGAAATTCACTTTTTTCCATTTTCGTTAAAATTCACGAGATCGTCTGCTTTCAATGCCTATAAAACGCAAACCAAAAAACGCAGCTGACAGGAGCAGTGTTGTATTTAGAGCAGGTGCGCGGCAAATACAAAAAGTCACGGTCTTATCAAACGACCCTCGGGTCGTTTGATAAGTCCGTGACTTTTTGAATAAAATATATTTTTTTCGTCAAACATAATCTCCATTTAGCTCTATACATTTAGTCCAGCGTTTTTCCAATTTTTTTATTCCTTCCAAATAATAGGTTTTCTCAAGGCCCTCAAAATAGTCGTTTGTTTCTGTGATGACCTCTTCATTTGACCCGAATCTCTTACCGCCGAGCCATTTCTTCATGTTTGGAAACAAAAAATAGTCACAGGGGGCTAAATCTGGAGAATATGCTGGATGGGGTAGCAGTTCGTAGCCCAATTTATGAAATTTTGCCATGCTGACTACACACGTGTGCACCCGTGCATTGTCCTGATGGAACAGCACTTTTTTTTTCGCCAAATGCGGTCGTTTCTGCTTCAAATCAATATCGAATCTGTCCAAAAGCTCTGAATAATATTCGCCGGTGATCGTTTTACCCTTTTCAAGGTAATCGATGTGAATGATACCTTGTGCATCCCAAAAACTGTGGCCATGACCTTGTTGGCCGACAGACCCACCTTGGCCTTCTTTGGTGCACGTTCACCCGGAGAAACCCACTGTCTTGATTGTTCTTTGGTCTCTGGTGTGGTGTGGTGGATCCATGTTTCGTCTACGGTAACGAAACGGCGCAAAAATTCGTTTGGATTGCGGTTGAACATCGCCAAACACTCCTTTGAAATGGTCACACGGTTGCGCTTATGGTCGTGTGTGAGCAATCGCGGCACCCATCGCGCGGAAAGCTTTTTCATGTCCAAATATTCATGTAAAATGTGATGTACCCGTTCAGTTGAGATGCCTACAGCCTCAGCTACCTCACGCACTTTCATTCTCCGATCATCCAATATCATTCCATGGATTTTGTCGACGATTTCTGGCATGACGACCTCTTTTGGGCGACCTGAACGTTCGGCATCACTTGTACTGGTACGACCACAACGGAACTCAGTAAACCATTTCTTAACCATTGAAATTGATGGTGCAGAGTCCCCATAATATTTATCAAGTCTTTCCTTGGTTTCGGTGATGGATTTTTTACGCAAAAATAATGCTTAATTAGCACACGAAATTCACTTTTTTCCATTTTCGTTAAAATTCACGAGATCGTCTGCTTTCAATGCCTATAAAACGCAAACCAAAAACGCAGCTTTCTCAAAATTTTACAGTCAGCTGTTAATCGATAACTGCTGACAGGAGCAGTGTTGTATTTAGAGCAGGTGCGCGGCAAATACAAAAAGTCACGGTCTTATCAAACGACCCTCGGGTCGTTTGATAAGTCCGTGACTTTTTGAATAAAATATATTTTTTTCGTCAAAGAAGCGTTTTATTTCTCAACATAATCTCCTTTTAGCTCTATACATTTAGTCCAGCGTTTTTCCAATTTTTTTTATTCCTTCCAAATAATAGGTTTTCTCAAGGCCCTCAAAATAGTCGTTTGTTTCTGTGATGACCTCTTCATTTGACCCGAATCTCTTACCGCCGAGCCATTTCTTCATGTTTGGAAACAAAAAATAGTCACAGGGGGCTAAATCTGGAGAATATGCTGGATGGGGTAGCAGTTCGTAGCCCAATTTATGAAATTTTGCCATGCTGACTACACACGTGTGCACCCGTGCATTGTCCTGATGGAACAGCACTTTTTTTTTCGCCAAATGCGGTCGTTTCTGCTTCAAATCAATATCGAATCTGTCCAAAAGCTCTGAATAATATTCGCCGGTGATCGTTTTACCCTTTTCAAGGTAATCGATGTGAATGATACCTTGTGCATCCCAAAAAACTGTGGCCATGACCTTGTTGGCCGACAGACCCACCTTGGCCTTCTTTGGTGCACGTTCACCCGGAGAAACCCACTGTCTTGATTGTTCTTTGGTCTCTGGTGTGGTGTGGTGGATCCATGTTTCGTCTACGGTAACGAAACGGCGCAAAAATTCGTTTGGATTGCGGTTGAACATCGCCAAACACTCCTTTGAAATGGTCACACGGTTGCGCTTATGGTCGTGTGTGAGCAATCGCGGCACCCATCGCGCGGAAAGCTTTTTCATGTCCAAATATTCATGTAAAATGTGATGTACCCGTTCAGTTGAGATGCCTACAGCCTCAGCTACCTCACGCACTTTCATTCTCCGATCATCCAATATCATTCCATGGATTTTGTCGACGATTTCTGGCATGACGACCTCTTTTGGGCGACCTGAACGTTCGGCATCACTTGTACTGGTACGACCACAACGGAACTCAGTAAACCATTTCTTAACCATTGAAATTGATGGTGCAGAGTCCCCATAATATTTATCAAGTCTTTCCTTGGTTTCGGTGATGGATTTTTTACGCAAAAAATAATGCTTAATTAGCACACGAAATTCACTTTTTTCCATTTTCGTTAAAATTCACGAGATCGTCTGCTTTCAATGCCTATAAAACGCAAACCAAAAACGCAGCTTTCTCAAAATTTTACAGTCAGCTGTTAATCGATAACTGCTGACAGGAGCAGTGTTGTATTTAGAGCAGGTGCGCGGCAAATACAAAAAGTCACGGTCTTATCAAACGACCCTCGGGTCGTTTGATAAGTCCGTGACTTTTTGAATAAAATATATTTTTTTCGTCAAAGAAGCGTTTTATTTCTCAACATAATCTCCTTTTAGCTCTATACATTTAGTCCAGCGTTTTTCCAATTTTTTTATTCCTTCCAAATAATAGGTTTTCTCAAGGCCCTCAAAATAGTCGTTTGTTTCTGTGATGACCTCTTCATTTGACCCGAATCTCTTACCGCCGAGCCATTTCTTCATGTTTGGAAACAAAAATAGTCACAGGGGGCTAAATCTGGAGAATATGCTGGATGGGGTAGCAGTTCGTAGCCCAATTTATGAAATTTTGCCATGCTGACTACACACGTGTGCACCCGTGCATTGTCCTGATGGAACAGCACTTTTTTTTTCGCCAAATGCGGTCGTTTCTGCTTCAAATCAATATCGAATCTGTCCAAAAGCTCTGAATAATATTCGCCGGTGATCGTTTTACCCTTTTCAAGGTAATCGATGTGAATGATACCTTGTGCATCCCAAAAACTGTGGCCATGACCTTGTTGGCCGACAGACCCACCTTGGCCTTCTTTGGTGCACGTTCACCCGGAGAAACCCACTGTCTTGATTGTTCTTTGGTCTCTGGTGTGGTGTGGTGGATCCATGTTTCGTCTACGGTAACGAAACGGCGCAAAAATTCGTTTGGATTGCGGTTGAACATCGCCAAACACTCCTTTGAAATGGTCACACGGTTGCGCTTATGGTCGTGTGTGAGCAATCGCGGCACCCATCGCGCGGAAAGCTTTTTCATGTCCAAATATTCATGTAAAATGTGATGTACCCGTTCAGTTGAGATGCCTACAGCCTCAGCTACCTCACGCACTTTCATTCTCCGATCATCCAATATCATTCCATGGATTTTGTCGACGATTTCTGGCATGACGACCTCTTTTTGGGCGACCTGAACGTTCGGCATCACTTGTACTGGTACGACCACAACGGAACTCAGTAAACCATTTCTTAACCATTGAAATTGATGGTGCAGAGTCCCCATAATATTTATCAAGTCTTTCCTTGGTTTCGGTGATGGATTTTTTACGCAAAAAATAATGCTTAATTAGCACACGAAATTCACTTTTTTCCATTTTCGTTAAAATTCACGAGATCGTCTGCTTTCAATGCCTATAAAACGCAAACCAAAAACGCAGCTTTCTCAAAATTTTACAGTCAGCTGTTAATCGATAACTGCTGACAGGAGCAGTGTTGTATTTAGAGCAGGTGCGCGGCAAATACAAAAAGTCACGGTCTTATCAAACGACCCTCGGGTCGTTTGATAAGTCCGTGACTTTTTGAATAAAATATATTTTTTTCGTCAAAGAAGCGTTTTATTTCTCAACATAATCTCCTTTTAGCTCTATACATTTAGTCCAGCGTTTTTCCAATTTTTTTATTCCTTCCAAATAATAGGTTTTCTCAAGGCCCTCAAAATAGTCGTTTGTTTCTGTGATGACCTCTTCATTTGACCCGAATCTCTTACCGCCGAGCCATTTCTTCATGTTTGGAAACAAAAAATAGTCACAGGGGGCTAAATCTGGAGAATATGCTGGATGGGGTAGCAGTTCGTAGCCCAATTTATGAAATTTTGCCATGCTGACTACACACGTGTGCACCCGTGCATTGTCCTGATGGAACAGCACTTTTTTTTTTCGCCAAATGCGGTCGTTTCTGCTTCAAATCAATATCGAATCTGTCCAAAAGCTCTGAATAATATTCGCCGGTGATCGTTTTACCCTTTTCAAGGTAATCGATGTGAATGATACCTTGTGCATCCCAAAAACTGTGGCCATGACCTTGTTGGCCGACAGACCCACCTTGGCCTTCTTTGGTGCACGTTCACCCGGAGAAACCCACTGTCTTGATTGTTCTTTGGTCTCTGGTGTGGTGTGGTGGATCCATGTTTCGTCTACGGTAACGAAACGGCGCAAAAATTCGTTTGGATTGCGGTTGAACATCGCCAAACACTCCTTTGAAATGGTCACACGGTTGCGCTTATGGTCGTGTGTGAGCAATCGCGGCACCCATCGCGCGGAAAGCTTTTTCATGTCCAAATATTCATGTAAAATGTGATGTACCCGTTCAGTTGAGATGCCTACAGCCTCAGCTACCTCACGCACTTTCATTCTCCGATCATCCAATATCATTCCATGGATTTTGTCGACGATTTCTGGCATGACGACCTCTTTTGGGCGACCTGAACGTTCGGCATCACTTGTACTGGTACGACCACAACGGAACTCAGTAAACCATTTCTTAACCATTGAAATTGATGGTGCAGAGTCCCCATAATATTTATCAAGTCTTTCCTTGGTTTCGGTGATGGATTTTTTACGCAAAAATAATGCTTAATTAGCACACGAAATTCACCTTTTTTCCATTTTCGTTAAAATTCACGAGATCGTCTGCTTTCAATGCCTATAAAACGCAAACCAAAAACGCAGCTTTCTCAAAATTTTACAGTCAGCTGTTAATCGATAACTGCTGACAGGAGCAGTGTTGTATTTAGAGCAGGTGCGCGGCAAATACAAAAAGTCACGGTCTTATCAAACGACCCTCGGGTCGTTTGATAAGTCCGTGACTTTTTGAATAAAATATATTTTTTTCGTCAAAGAAGCGTTTTATTTCTCAACATAATCTCCTTTTAGCTCTATACATTTAGTCCAGCGTTTTTCCAATTTTTTTATTCCTTCCAAATAATAGGTTTTCTCAAGGCCCTCAAAATAGTCGTTTGTTTCTGTGATGACCTCTTCATTTGACCCGAATCTCTTACCGCCGAGCCATTTCTTCATGTTTGGAAACAAAAATTAGTCACAGGGGGCTAAATCTGGAGAATATGCTGGATGGGGTAGCAGTTCGTAGCCCAATTTATGAAATTTTGCCATGCTGACTACACACGTGTGCACCCGTGCATTGTCCTGATGGAACAGCACTTTTTTTTTCGCCAAATGCGGTCGTTTCTGCTTCAAATCAATATCGAATCTGTCCAAAAGCTCTGAATAATATTCGCCGGTGATCGTTTTACCCTTTTCAAGGTAATCGATGTGAATGATACCTTGTGCATCCCAAAAAACTGTGGCCATGACCTTGTTGGCCGACAGACCCACCTTGGCCTTCTTTGGTGCACGTTCACCCGGAGAAACCCACTGTCTTGATTGTTCTTTGGTCTCTGGTGTGGTGTGGTGGATCCATGTTTCGTCTACGGTAACGAAACGGCGCAAAAATTCGTTTGGATTGCGGTTGAACATCGCCAAACACTCCTTTGAAATGGTCACACGGTTGCGCTTATGGTCGTGTGTGAGCAATCGCGGCACCCATCGCGCGGAAAGCTTTTTCATGTCCAAATATTCATGTAAAATGTGATGTACCCGTTCAGTTGAGATGCCTACAGCCTCAGCTACCTCACGCACTTTCATTCTCCGATCATCCAATATCATTCCATGGATTTTGTCGACGATTTCTGGCATGACGACCTCTTTTGGGCGACCTGAACGTTCGGCATCACTTGTACTGGTACGACCACAACGGAACTCAGTAAACCATTTCTTAACCATTGAAATTGATGGTGCAGAGTCCCCATAATATTTATCAAGTCTTTCCTTGGTTTCGGTGATGGATTTTTTACGCAAAAATAATGCTTAATTAGCACACGAAATTCACTTTTTCCATTTTCGTTAAAATTCACGAGATCGTCTGCTTTCAATGCCTATAAAACGCAAACCAAAAAACGCAGCTTTCTCAAAATTTTACAGTCAGCTGTTAATCGATAACTGCTGACAGGAGCAGTGTTGTATTTAGAGCAGGTGCGCGGCAAATACAAAAAGTCACGGTCTTATCAAACGACCCTCGGGTCGTTTGATGATAAGTCCGTGACTTTTTGAATAAAATATATTTTTTTCGTCAAAGAAGCGTTTTATTTCTCAACATAATCTCCTTTTAGCTCTATACATTTAGTCCAGCGTTTTTCCAATTTTTTTATTCCTTCCAAATAATAGGTTTTCTCAAGGCCCTCAAAATAGTCGTTTGTTTCTGTGATGACCTCTTCATTTGACCCGAATCTCTTACCGCCGAGCCATTTCTTCATGTTTGGAAACAAAAATAGTCACAGGGGGCTAAATCTGGAGAATATGCTGGATGGGGTAGCAGTTCGTAGCCCAATTTATGAAATTTTGCCATGCTGACTACACACGTGTGCACCCGTGCATTGTCCTGATGGAACAGCACTTTTTTTTTCGCCAAATGCGGTCGTTTCTGCTTCAAATCAATATCGAATCTGTCCAAAAGCTCTGAATAATATTCGCCGGTGATCGTTTTACCCTTTTCAAGGTAATCGATGTGAATGATACCTTGTGCATCCCAAAAACTGTGGCCATGACCTTGTTGGCCGACAGACCCACCTTGGCCTTCTTTGGTGCACGTTCACCCGGAGAAACCCACTGTCTTGATTGTTCTTTGGTCTCTGGTGTGGTGTGGTGGATCCATGTTTCGTCTACGGTAACGAAACGGCGCAAAAATTCGTTTGGATTGCGGTTGAACATCGCCAAACACTCCTTTGAAATGGTCACACGGTTGCGCTTATGGTCGTGTGTGAGCAATCGCGGCACCCATCGCGCGGAAAGCTTTTTCATGTCCAAATATTCATGTAAAATGTGATGTACCCGTTCAGTTGAGATGCCTACAGCCTCAGCTACCTCACGCACTTTCATTCTCCGATCATCCAATATCATTCCATGGATTTTGTCGACGATTTCTGGCATGACGACCTCTTTTGGGCGACCTGAACGTTCGGCATCACTTGTACTGGTACGACCACAACGGAACTCAGTAAACCATTTCTTAACCATTGAAATTGATGGTGCAGAGTCCCCATAATATTTATCAAGTCTTTCCTTGGTTTCGGTGATGGATTTTTGGGGGGCGATTGAATTGTGGTGGGTCCCATATATTTTCAGTCTCCTTGGTTTCGGTGATGGTTTTTTACGCAAAAATAATGCTTAATTAGCACACGAAATTCACTTTTTTCCATTTTCGTTAAAATTCACGAGATCGTCTGCTTTCAATGCCTATAAAACGCAAACCAAAAACGCAGCTTTCTCAAAATTTTACAGTCAGCTGTTAATCGATAACTGCTGACAGGAGCAGTGTTGTATTTAGAGCAGGTGCGCGGCAAATACAAAAAGTCACGGTCTTATCAAACGACCCTGGGTCGTTTGATAAGTCCGTGACTTTTTGAATAAAATATATTTTTTTCGTCAAAGAAGCGTTTTATTTCTCAACATAATCTCCTTTTTAGCTCTATACATTTAGTCCAGCGTTTTTCCAATTTTTTTTATTCCTTCCAAATAATAGGTTTTCTCAAGGCCCTCAAAATAGTCGTTTGTTTCTGTGATGACCTCTTCATTTGACCCGAATCATCTTACCGCCGAGCCATTTCTTCATGTTTGGAAACAAAAAATAGTCACAGGGGGCTAAATCTGGAGAATATGCTGGATGGGGTAGCAGTTCGTAGCCCAATTTATGAAATTTTGCCATGCTGACTACACACGTGTGCACCCGTGCATTGTCCTGATGGAACAGCACTTTTTTTTGGGGTGGCATGGCGTTTCTGCTTCAAATCAATATCGAATCTGACCCATATGTCTCAAAAATATTCCCGGGATTTTTTTTAAAAAAAAAAATAAAAAAAAATAAAAAAAAAAAAAATTTTTTGTTTGGTGCCGTTAGTACCGGAGAAACCCACTGTCTTGATTGTTCTTTGGTCTCTGGTGTGGTGGGGTGGATCCATGTTTCGTCTACGGTAACGAAACGGCGCAAAAATTCGTTTGGATTGCGGTTGAACATCGCCAAACACTCCTTTGAAATGGTCACACGGTTGCGCTTATGGTCGTGTGTGAGCAATCGCGGCACCCATCGCGCGGAAAGCTTTTTCATGTCCAAATATTCATGTAAAATGTGATGTACCCGTTCAGTTGAGATGCCTACAGCCTCAGCTACCTCACGCACTTTCATTCTCCGATCATCCAATATCATTCCATGGATTTTGTCGACGATTTCTGGCATGACGACCTCTTTGGGCGACCTGAACGTTCGGCATCACTTGTACTGGTACGACCACAACGGAACTCAGTAAACCATTTCTTAACCATTGAAATTGATGGTGCAGAGTCCCCATAATATTTATCAAGTCTTTCCTTGGTTTCGGTGATGGATTTTTTACGCAAAAATAATGCTTAATTAGCACACGAAATTCACTTTTTTCCATTTTCGTTAAAATTCACGAGATCGTCTGCTTTCAAAGCCTATAAAACGCAAACCAAAAAACGCAGCTTTCTCAAAATTTTACAGTCAGCTGTTAATCGATAACTGCTGACAGGAGCAGTGTTGTATTTAGAGCAGGTGCGCGGCAAATAC
>JAEIGP010000380.1:0-40282 GCA_018904095.1 Zaprionus ghesquierei
TTGCGTGACAGTATGTGCTATTATTGCACGCTGATCAAGTTTATTTTGATTATGGCCACGCCCCTTCCGCCCCCGTAAATCGAAAACATTAATTAGAAGGCAATTTTAAAGCCATATTGTTCATTTTCGGTTTACATGATAACTATAGCTAGCTAGATGATCTTTAAAAATTTGGTAACAATCGGATAATAATAAACACAGAAGTTATTCAGCTTAACTTTTTCCATAGCTGTAAGCAGCATTGTGCCGAATCGTGTGTGCGTGTACGGTGGTGAAATGGGTTAAATGAACAGAACTATCATGCAATTACGGGTTCGAGTCCCGCCCGCATCAAAAATTAAATGTGTGCAAAAATATTTTTTTGCCTCCACTCATAGAGTAGAAGGGCTTTATTCAAACCGAAATGTATGTAAGAGGCAGAAGGAGACACCTCCGACCCCATAAAGTATATATATTCTTGCTCAGGATCAACAGCCGAGTCGATAAGCCATGTCTGTCGGTGGTATTAAAATCTAGATCTCAGTAAGAGGTAGAACTACCAAATTTGGTGAGAGTAGGTGTTTTTCTCGCTGATCGCTTTTTTTTTTTTGCCACGTCCCCCCCCCCCCCCTCCCCCACATCCATAAAAATTGCAATTTTGATGCCATATTGTTCATTTTCGGTTTACGCGATAACATATTAGCCAGATGATCTCTGAAAATTTGGTAACAATCGGGCAACAGAATATTTGGGTTATTGCAGTACTATTATGCGTTTACGGGTTCTAGTCCTCCATCAAAAGTTAAATGTGTGCAAAAATATTTTTATGCCCGCTATATATAGAAGGGTATTATAACTTTGTTCAAACCGAAAATGTATGTAAGAGGCAGAAGGAGACACCTCCGACCCCATAAAGTGTATATTCTTGCTCAGGATCAACAGCCGAGTCGATATGGCATAAAGTTCTGTCAGTCCGTGTGAAAATCTAGATCTCAGCTATTATAAGAGGTAGAAAATTGGTGGTATTATTGCACTGATCAAGGTTATTTTGGATTTTGGACACGCCCCTTCCGCCCCCGCAAATCGAAAAACATTAATTACAAGCGCAATTTTGAAGCCATATTGTTAATTTTCGGTTTACATGATATCTATAGCTAGCCAGATTGCAGCCGAATCGTGTGTGCGTGAACGGTGGTGAAATGGGTTAAATGAACAGTACTATTATGCAATTACGGGTTCGAGTCCCGCCCGCATCAAAAATTATATGTGTGCAAAAATGTTTTTCTTTTATACCCGCTACTCATAGAGTAGAAGGGTATTATAACTTTGTTCAAACCGAAAATGTATGTAACAGGCAGAAGGAGACACCTCCGACACCATAAAGTATATATATTCTGGCTCAGGATCAACAGCCGAGTCGATATAGCCATGTCCGTCTGTCCGTCTGTACGTATAGATCTCAGCTATTACAAAAGGTAATTATTTCCTGTATACCATAGGTAGATCGAGTTTATTTTCAATTTTCGATGTCGCGCCCACCGCCCACGCAAAACGATAATTACGATTATTAGGAAAAGTATTGAAGTTATGGCTTTCTGCTTTGGTATAAACATAGGTAATTACAATATAAATCTAATTTCAATTACAATCCGATCAAACAATAAACACAGAAGATATTCATCTAAACGTTTTCCATAGTTACACTCTTTGCGCCTTTGCAGCATATCGTGACGTCATCGTCAAATTTCCACATTTTCCCTAAATTTGTGTATTATTTAAAATTAATTAAGAATATTTAAAGCTTTTAAAAATGTTTTAAAAATATGAACTGTCAATTTTCTTAATTTCAAAATATTTTAAAATTTCTATAATTTATTAAAATTTTTTTTTATACTTCTTACTTTTTCAAAGTTCCATAATTTTTAAAATTGCTTATCAATGAAAAAGGGATTAACTCTTTGTTTCCCTTTTGATTTTTTTTGCCTTTCTTATCATTTCTAATATTCTAATATTCTATTCTAATATTCAGTTACCACTGTATTTAGTTAGTGGTTTCGGCACCTTTAGCAGTAAGAGATGTTGTGCCAGCGCTGACACTTTTGATTGAATTCCCAGCAGCATGCGTTGCAAGACTACATGATAACTATAGCTAGCCAGATGATCTCTGAAAATTTGGTAACAATCGGATAATAAACACAGAAGTTATGCAGCGCTGCATGCAGCATTATGCCGAATAGTGTGTGCGTGTACGGTGGTGAAATGGGTTAAGTTGTGGACTGGAAAACAAACAGTACTATTATAGCGTTTACGGGTTCGAGTCCCGCCCGCATCAAAAGTTAAATGTGTGCAAAAATATTTTTATGCCCGCTACTCATAGAGTAGAAGGGTATTATAACTTTGTTCAAACCGAAAATGTGTGTAAGAGGCAGAAGGAGACACCTCCGACCCCATAAAGTGTATATATTCTTGCTCAGGATCAACAGCCGAGTCGATATAGCCATGTCTGTCAGTCCGTGTGAAAATCTAGATCTCAGCTTTTATAAGAGGTAGAACTACCAAATTTGGTGAGAGTATGTGTTATTATTGCACGCTGATCAAGTTTATTTTGGATTTTGGCCACGCCCCCTTCCGCCCCCGCAAATCGAAAAACATTAATTACAAGCGCAATTTTGAAGCCATATTGTTAATTTTCGGTTTACATGATAACTATAGCTAGCCAGATGCTTGCAGCATTGTGCCGAATCGTGTGTGCGTGAACGGTGGTGAAATGGGTTAAATGAACAGTACTATTATGCAATTACGGGTTCGAGTCCCGCCCGCATCAAAAATTAAATGTGTGCAAAAATGTTTTTTTTTTATACCCGCTACTCATAGAGTAGAAGGGTATTATAACTTTGTTCAAACCGAAAATGTATGTAACAGGCAGAAGGAGACACCTCCGACCCCATAAAGTATATATATTCTGGCTCAGGATCAACAGCCGAGTCGATATAGCCATGTCCGTCTGTCCGTCTGTCTGTCCGTGTGAAAGTCTAGATCTCAGCTATTATAAGAGCTAAGACAACCAAATTTGGTGACAATATGTGTTATTATTGCACGCTGATCAAGTTTTTTTTTGGATTTTGGCCACGCCCCCTTCCGCCCCCGCAAATCGAAAAAACATTGATAACAAGTGCAATTTTGATGCCATATTGTTCATTTTCTGTTTACATGATAACTATAGCTAGCCAGATGATCTCTGAAAATTTGGTAACAATCGGATAATAAACACAGAAGTTATGCAGCGCTGCATGCAGCATTATGCCGAATAGTGTGTGCGTGTACGGTGGTGAAATGGGGTTAAGTTGTGGACTGGAAAAACAAACAGTACTATTATGCGTTTACGGGTTCGAGTCCCGCCCGCATCAAAAGTTAAATGTGCAAAAATATTTTTATGCCCGCTACCTCATAGAGTAGAAGGGTATTATAACTTTGTTCAAACCGAAAATGTATGTAAGAGGCAGAAGGAGACACCTCCGACCCCATAAAGTATATATATTCTTGCTCAGGATCAACAGCCGAGTCGATATAGCCATGTCTGTCAGTCCGTGTGAAAATCTAGATCTCAGCTATTATAAGAGGTAGAACTACCAAATTTGGTGGGAGTATGTGTTATTATTGCACGCTGATCAAGTTTATTTTGGATTTTGGCCACGCCCCCTTCCGCCCCCGCAAATCGAAAAAACATTAATTACAAGCGCAATTTTGAAGCCATATTGTTAATTTTCGGTTTACATGATATCTATAGCTAGCCAGATGCTTGCAGCATTGTGCCGAATCGTGTGTGCGTGAACGGTGGTGAAATGGGTTAAATGAACAGTACTATTGTGCAATTACGGGTTCGGGTCCCGCCCGCATCCAAAAATTATATGTGTGCAAAATGTTTTTTTATACCCGCTACTCATAGAGTAGAAGGGTATTATAACTTTGTTCAAACCGAAAATGTATGTAACAGGCAGATTCTGGCTCAGGATCAACAGCCGAGTCGATATAGCCATGTCCGTCTGTCCGTCTGTCTGTCCGTGTGAAAGTCTAGATCTCAGCTATTATAAGAGCTAAGACAACCAAATTTGGTGACAATATGTGTTATTATTGCACGCTGATCAAGTTTTTTTTTTTGGATTTAGGCCACGCCCCCTTCCGCCCCCGCAAATCGAAAAAACATTGATAACAAGTGCAATTTTGATGCCATATTGTTCATTTTCGGTTTACATGATAACTATAGCTAGCCAGATGATCTATGAAAATTTGGTAATAATCGGATAATAAACACAGAAGTTATTCAGCTTAACGTTTTCCGCTGCCGGCAGCGCTGCTTGCAGCATTGTGCCGAATCGTGTGTGCGTGTACAGTGGTGAAATGGGTTAAGTTGTGGACTGCAAAACGAACAGTACTATTATGCATTTACGGGTTCGAGTCCCGCCCGCATCAAAAATTAAATGTGTGCAAAAATGTTTTTTTTTTTATACCCGCTACTCATAGAGTAGAAGGGTATTATAACTTTGTTCAAACCGAAAATGTATGTAACAGGCAGAAGGAGACACCTCCGACCCCATAAAGTATATATATTCTGGCTCAGGATCAACAGCCGAGTCGATATAGCCATGTCCGTCTGTCCGTCTGTACGTATAGATCTCAGCTATTACAAAAGGTAATTATTTCCTGTATACCATAGGTAGATCGAGTTTATTTTCAATTTTCGATGTCGCGCCCACCGCCCACGCAAAACGATAATTACGATTATTAGGAAAAGTATTGAAGTTATGGCTTTCTGCTTTGGTATAAACATAGGTAATTACAATATAAATCTAATTTCAATTACAATCCGATCAAACAATAAACACAGAAGATATTCATCTAAACGTTTTCCATAGTTACACTCTTTGCGCCTTTTGCAGCATATCTTGACGTCATCGTCAAATTTCCACATTTTCCCTAAATTTGCGTATATTTAAAATTCATTAAGAATATTTAAAGCTTTTTAAAAAATGTTTTAAAATATGAACTGTCAATTTTCTTAATTTCAAAATATTTTAAAATTTCTATAATTTATTAAAAATTTTTTATACTTCCCACTTTCCAAAGTTCCATAATTTTTAAAATTGCTTATCGAATGAAAAGGGATTAACTCTTTGTTTCCCTTTTGATTTTTTTGCCTTTCTTATCATTTCTAATATTCTAATATTCTATTCTAATATTCAGTTACCACTGTATTTAGTTAGTGGTTTCGGCACCTTTAGCAGTAAGAGATGTTGTGCCAGCGCTGACACTTTTGATTGAATTCCCAGCAGCATGCGTTGCAAGACTACATGATAACTATAGCTAGCCAGATGATCTCTGAAAATTTGGTAACAATCGGATAATAAACACAGAAGTTATGCAGCGCTGCATGCAGCATTATGTCGAATAGTGTGTGCGTGTACGGTGGTGAAATGGGTTGAGTTGTGGACTGGAAAACAAACAGTACTATTATGCGTTTACGGGTTCGAGTCCCGCCCGCATCAAAAGTTAAATGTGTGCAAAAATATTTTTATGCTCGCTACTCATAGAGTAGAAGGGTATTATAACTTTGTTCAAACCGAAAATGTATGTAAGAGGCAGAAGGAGACACCTCCGACCCCATAAAGTATATATATTCTTGCTCAGGATCAACAGCCGAGTCGATATAGCCATGTCTGTCAGTCCGTGTGAAAATCTAGATCTCAGCTATTATAAGAGGTAGAACTACCAAATTTGGTGAGAGTATGTGTTATTATTGCACGCTGATCAAGTTTATTTTGGATTTTGGCCACGCCCCCTTCCGCCCCCGTAAATCGAAAAAACATTAATTACAAGCGCAATTTTGATGCCATATTGTTAATTTTCGGTTTATATGATAACTATAGCTAGCCAGATGCTTAAAGCATTGTGCCGAATCGTGTGTGCGTGAACGGTGGTGAAATGGGTTAAATGAACAGTACTATTATGCAATTACGGGTTTGAGTCCCGCCCGCATCAAAAATTATATGTGTGCAAAATGTTTTTTTTTTATACCCGCTACTCATAAGTGAAGGGTATTATAACTTTGTTCAAACCGAAAATGTATGTAACAGGCAGAAGGAGACACCTCCGACCCCATAAAGTATATATATTCTGGCTCAGGATCAACAGCCGAGTCGATATAGCCATGTCCGTCTGTCCGTCTGTCTGTCCGTGTGAAAATCTAGATCTCAGCTATTATAAGAGCTAAGACAACCAAATTTTGTGACAATATGTGTTATTATTGCACGCTGATCAAGTTTTATTTTTGGATTTTGGCCACGCCCCCTTCCGCCCCCGCAAATCGAAAAAACATTGATAACAAGCGCAATTTTGATGCCATATTGTTCATTTTCGGTTTACATGATAACTATAGCTAGCCAGATGATCTCTGAAAATTTGGTAACAATCGGATAATAAACACAGAAGTTATGACTTTTCCATAGCGTTATCAGCAGCACTGCATGCAGCATTATGCCGAATAGTGTGTGCGTGTACGGTGGTGAAATGGGTTAAGTTGTGGACTGGAAAACGAACAGTACTATTATGCGTTTACGGGTTCGAGTCCCGCCCGCATCAAAAGTTAAATGTGTGCAAAAATATTTTTATGCCCGCTACTCATAGAGTAGAAGGGTATTATAACTTTGTTCAAACCGAAAATGTATGTAACAGGCAGAAGGAGACACCTCCGACCCCATAAAGTATATATATTCTGGCTCAGGATCAACAGCCGAGTCGATTTAGCCATGTCTGTCAGTCCGTGTGAAAATCTAGATCTCAGCTATTATAAGAGGTAGAACTACCAAATTTGGTGAGAGTATGTGTTATTATTGCACGCTGATCAAGTTTATTTTGGATTTTGGCCACGCCCCCTTCCGCCCCCGTAAATCGAAAAAACATTAATTACAATGCAATTTTGGAGCCATATTGTTAATTTTCGGTTTACATGAAAACTATACGTAGTTAGATGCTTGCAGCATTGTGCCGAATCGTGTGTGCGTGTACGGTGGTGAAATGGGTTAAATGAACAGTACTATTATGCGTTTACGGGTTCGAGTCCCGCCCGCATCAAAAATTAAATGAGTGCAAAAATATTTTTTTTTTATACCCGCTACTCATAGAGTAGAAGGATATTATAACTTTGTTCAAACCGAAAATGTATGTAACAGGCAGAAGGAGACACCTCCGACCCCACAATGTATATATATTCTGGCTCAGGATCAACAGCCGAGTCGATATAGCTATGTCCGTCTGTCCGTCTGTCTGTCCGTGTGAAAATCTAGATCTCAGCTATTATAAGAACTACCAAATTTGGTGACAGTATGTGTTATTATTGCACGCTGATCAAGTTTTTTTTGGATTTTTGCCACGCCCCCATCCGCCCCTTTAAATCGAAAAAAAATTGATTACAAGCGCTATTTTGATGCCATAATGTTCATTTTCGGTTTATATGATACCTATAGCTAGCCAGATGATCGCTGAAAATTTGGTAACAATCGGATAATAAACACAGAAGTTATTCAGCTTAACGTTTTCCATAGCTGTAAGCAGCGCTGCCGGCAGCGCAAATGGGTTTAGTTGTGGACTGGATATAACAAATTCCTTACAATGCAAACTTTGCAGTTGTTGGATAACAGCGTCAGTAGCTTAGTCGAAAGGATGAACTCCTAACCGACAGCCCGTGGTTTGACTCCCAGTTAAATGCCGCTCAAGCTTTTCTTTTTATACCCGCTACTCATAGAGTAGAAGGGTGTATATAACTTCTGTTCAAACCGAAAATGTATGTAACAGGCAGAAGGAGACACCTCCGATCCCATAAAGTGTATATATTCTGGCTCACTATCAACAGTCGAGTCGATATAGCCATGTTATACACAGTCAGTTACTGTCGTTGTCCGTGTGAAAATCTAGATCTCAGCTATTATTAGAGCTAGGACTACCAAATTTGGTGACAATATGTGGAAACATTTATTGTTATTATTGCACGCTGATCAAGTTTTTTTTTTTGGATTTTGGCCACGCCCCCTTCCGCCCCCGTAAATCGAAAAAACATTGATAACAATGCAATTTTGATGCCATATTGTTCATTTTCGGTTTACATGATAACTATAGCTAGCCAGATGATCTCTAAAAATTTGGTAACAATCGGATAATAAACACAGAAGTTATTGCAGCGCTGCTTGCAGCATTATGCCGAATAGTGTGTGCGTGTACGGTGGTGAAATGGGTTAAGTTGTGGACTGGAAAACGAACAGTACTATTATGCATTTACGGGTTCGAGTCCCGCCCGCATCAAAAAGTTAAATGTGTGCAAAAATATTTTTTTTTTTTTTTATGCCCGCTACTCATAGAGTAGAAGGGTATTATAACTTTGTTCAAACCGAAAATGTATGTAACAGGCAGAAGGAGACACCTCCGACCCCATAAAGTATATATATTCTGGCTCAGGATCAACAGCCGAGTCGATATAGCCATGTCTGTCAGTCCGTGTGAAAATCTAGATCTCAGCTATTATAAGAGGTAGAACTACCAAATTTGGTGGAGTAGTGTTATTATTGCACGCTGATCAAGTTTATTTTGGATTTTGGCCACGCCCCCTTCCCCCCCGCAAATCGAAAAACATTAATTACAAGCGCAATTTTGAAGCCATATTGTTAATTTTCGGTTTACATGATAACTATAGCTAGCCAGATGCTTGCAGCATTGTGCCGAATCGTGTGTGCGTGAACGGTGGTGAAATGGGTTAAATGAACAGTACTATTATGCAATTACGGGTTCGAGTCCCGCCCGCATCAAAAATTAAATGTGTGCAAAAATGTTTTTTTTTTATACCCGCTACTCATAGAGTAGAAGGGTATTATAACTTTGTTCAAACCGAAAATGTATGTAACAGGCAGAAGGAGACACCTCCGACCCCATAAAGTATATATATTCTGGCTCAGGATCAACAGCCGAGTCGATATAGCCATGTCCGTCTGTCCGTCTGTCTGTCCGTGTGCAAGTCTAGATCTCAGCTATTATAAGAGCTAAGACAACCAAATTTGGTGACAATATGTGTTATTATTGCACGCTGATCAAGTTTTTTTTTGGATTTTGGCCACGCCCCCTTTCGCCCCCGCAAATCGAAAAAACATTGATAACAAGTGCAATTTTGATGCCATATTGTTCATTTTTGGTTTACATGATAACTATAGCTAGCCAGATGATCTCTGAAAATTTGGTAACAATCGGATAATAAACACAGAAGTTATGCAGCGCTGCATGCAGCATTATGCCGAATAGTGTGTGCGTGTACGGTGGTGAAATGGGTTAAGTTGTGGACTGGAAAACAAACAGTACTATTATGCGTTTACGGGTTCGAGTCCCGCCCGCATCAAAAGTTAAATGTGTGCAAAAATATTTTTATGCCAGCTACTCATAGAGTAGAAGGGTATTATAACTTTGTTCAAACCGAAAATGTATGTTAGAGACAGAAGGAGACACCTCCGACCCCATAAAGTATATATATTCTTGCTCAGGATCAACAGCCGAGTCGATATAGCCATGTCTGTCAGTCCGTGTGAAAATCTAGATCTCAGCTATTATAAGACCTAGAACTACTAAGTTTGGTGACAATATGTGTTATTATTGCACGCTGATCAAGTTTATTTTGGATTTTGGCCACGCCCCCTTCCGCCCCCGCAAATCGAAAAAACATTGATAACAAGTGCAATTTTGATGTCGTATTGTTCATATTCGGTTTACATAGTAACTACAGCTAGCCAGATGATCTCTGAAAATTTGGTAACAATCGGATAATAAACACAGAAGTTATGCAGCGCTGCATGCAGCATTATGCCGAATAGTGTGTGCGTGTACGGTGGTGAAATGGATTAAGTTGTGGACTGTAAAACAAACAGTACTATTATGCGTTTAAGGGTTCGAGTCCTGCCCGCATCAAAAATTAAATGTGTGCAAAAATATTTTTATGCCCGCTACTCATAGAGTAGAAGGGTATTATAACTTTGTTCAAACCGAAAATGTATGTAAGAGGCAGAAGGAGACACCTCCGACCCCATAAAGTATATATATTCTTGCTCAGGATCAACAGCCGAGTCGATATAGCCATGTCTGTCAGTCCGTGTGAAAATCTAGATCTCAGCTTTTATAAGACCTAGAACTACTAAGTTTGGTGACAATATGTGTTATTATTGCACGCTGATCAAGTTTTTTTTTGGATTTTGGCCACGCCCCCTTCCGCCCCCGCAAATCGAAAAAATATTGATAACAAGTGCAATTTTGATGCCATATTGTTCATTTTCGGTTTACATGATAACTATAGCTAGCCAGATGATCTCTGAAAATTTGGTAACAATCGGATAATAAACACAGAAGTTATGCAGCGCTGCATGCAGCATTATGCCGAATAGTGTGTGCGTGTACGGTGGTGAAATGGATTAAGTTGTGGACTGTAAAACAAACAGTACTATTATGCGTTTAAGGGTTCGAGTCCTGCCCGCATCAAAAATTAAATGTGTGCAAAAATATTTTTATGCCCGCTACTCATAGAGTAGAAGGGTATTATAACTTTGTTCAAACCGAAAATGTATGTAAGAGGCAGAAGGAGACACCTCCGCCCCATAAAGTATATATATTCTGGCTCAGGATCAACAAACGAGTCGATATAGCCATGTCCGTCTGTCCGTCTGTTTGTCCGTGTGAAAATCTAGGTCTCAGCTATTATAAGAGGTAGAACTACCAAATTTGGTGACAGTATGTGTTATTATTGCACGCTGATCAAGTTTATTTTGGATTATGGCCACGCCCCCTTCCGCCCCCGTAAATCGAAAAACATTAATTACAAGCGCAATTTTGAAGCCATATTGTTCATTTTCGGTTTACATGATAACTATAGCTAGCTAGATGATCTTTAAAAATTTGGTAACAATCGGATAATAAACACAGAAGTTATTCAGCTTAACTTTTTCCATAGCTGGTCAAGCAGCATTGTGCCGAATCGTGTGTGCGTGTACGGTGGTGAAATGGGTTAAATGGAACAGAACTATCATGCATTTACGGGTTCGAGTCCCGCCCGCATCAAAAATTAAATGTGTGCAAAAATATTTTTATGCCCGCTACTCATAGAGTAGAAGGGTATTATAACTTTGTTCAAACCGAAAATGTATGTAAGAGGCAGAAGGAGACACCTCCGACCCCATAAAGTATATATATTCTTGCTCAGGATCAACAGCCGAGTCGATATAGCCATGTCTGTCAGTCCGTGTGAAAATCTAGATCTCAGCTTTTATAAGAGGTAGAACTACCAAATTTGGTGAGAGTATGTGTTATTATTGCACGCTGATCAAGTTTTTTTTTTGGATTTTGGCCACGCCCCCTTCCGCCCCCGCAAATCGAAAAAACATTGATAACAAGTGCAATTTTGATGCCATATTGTTCATTTTCGGTTTACATGATAACTATAGCTAGCCAGATGATCTCTGAAAATTTGGTAACAATCGGATAATAAACACAGAAGTTATGCAGCGCTGCATGCAGCATTATGCCGAATAGTGTGTGCGTGTACGGTGGTGAAATGGGTTAAGTTGTGGACTGGAAAACAAACAGTACTATTATGCGTTTACGGGTTCGAGTCCCGCCCGCATCAAAAGTTAAATGTGTGCAAAAAATATTTTTTATGCCCGCTACTCATAGAGTAGAAGGGTATTATAACTTTGTTCAAACCGAAAATGTATGTAAGAGGCAGAAGGAGACACCTCCGACCCCATAAAGTATATATATTCTTGCTCAGGATCAACAGCCGAGTCGATATAGCCATGTCTGTCAGTCCGTGTGAAAATCTAGATCTCAGCTATTATAAGAGGTAGAACTACCAAATTTGGTGGGAGTATGTGTTATTATTGCACGCTGATCAAGTTTATTTTGGATTTTGGCCACGCCCCCTTCCGCCCCCGCAAATCGAAAAAACATTAATTACAAGCGCAATTTTGAAGCCATATTGTTAATTTTCGGTTTACATGATATCTATAGCTAGCCAGATGCTTGCAGCATTGTGCCGAATCGTGTGTGCGTGAACGGTGGTGAAATGGGTTAAATGAACAGTACTATTATGCAATTACGGGTTCGAGTCCCGCCCGCATCAAAAATTATATGTGTGCAAAAATGTTTTTTTTTTATACCCGCTACTCATAGAGTAGAAGGGTATTATAACTTTGTTCAAACCGAAAATGTATGTAACAGGCAGAAGGAGACACCTCCGACCCCAAAAGTATATATTCTGGCTCAGGATCAACAGCCGAGTCGATATAGCCATGTCCGTCTGTCCGTCTGTCTGTCCGTGTGAAAGTCTAGATCTCAGCTATTATTAAGAGCTAAGACAACCAAATTTGGTGACAATATGTGTTATTATTGCACGCTGATCAAGTTTTTTTTGGATTTAGGCCACGCCCCTTCCGCCCCCGCAAATCGAAAAACATTAATAACAAGTGCAATTTTGATGCCATATTGTTCATTTTCGGTTTACATGATAACTATAGCTAGCCAGATGATCTATGAAAATTTGGTAACAATCGGATAATAAACACAGAAGTTATTCAGCTTAACGTTTTCCATAGCTGAAGCAGCGCTGCTGCGCGCTGCTTGCAGCATTGTGCCGAATCGTAGTGTGCGTGTACAGTGGTGAAATGGGTTAAGTTGTGGACTGCAAAACGAACAGTACTATTATGCATTTACGGGTTCGAGTCCCGCCCGCATCAAAAAATTAAATGTGTGCAAAAATGTTTATACCCGCTACTCATAGAGTAGAAGGGTATTATAACTTTGTTCAAACCGAAAATGTATGTAAGAGGCAGAAGGAGACACCTCCGACCCCATAAAGTATATATATTCTTGCTCAGGATCAACAGCCGAGTCGATATAGCCATGTCTGTCAGTCCGTGTGAAAATCTAGATCTCAGCTATTATAAGAGGTAGAACTACCAAATTTGGTGGGAGTATGTGTTATTATTGCACGCTGATCAAGTTTATTTTGGATTTTGGCCACGCCCCCTTCCGCCCCCGCAAATCGAAAAAACATTGATAACAAGTGCAATTTTGATGCCATATTGTTCATTTTCGGTTTACATGATAACTATAGCTAGCCAGATGATCTCTGAAAATTTGGTAACAATCGGATAATAAACACAGAAGTTATGCAGCGCTGCATGCAGCATTATGCCGAATAGTGTGTGCGTGTACGGTGGTGAAATGGGTTAAGTTGTGGACTGGAAAACAAACAGTACTATTATGCGTTTACGGGTTCGAGTCCCGCCCGCATCAAAAGTTAAATGTGTGCAAAAATATTTTTTATGCCCGCTACTCATAGAGTAGAAGGGTATTATAACTTTGTTCAAACCGAAAATGTATGTAAGAGGCAGAAGGAGACACCTCCGACCCCATAAAGTATATATATTCTTGCTCAGGATCAACAGCCGAGTCGATATAGCCATGTCTGTCAGTCCGTGTGAAAATCTAGATCTCAGCTATTATAAGAGGTAGAACTACCAAATTTGGTGGGAGTATGTGTTATTATTGCACGCTGATCAAGTTTATTTTGGATTTTGGCCACGCCCCCTTCCGCCCCCGCAAATCGAAAAAACATTAATTACAAGCGCAATTTTGAAGCCATATTGTTAATTTTCGGTTTACATGATATCTATAGCTAGCCAGATGCTTGCAGCATTGTGCCGAATCGTGTGTGCGTGAACGGTGGTGAAATGGGTTAAATGAACAGTACTATTATGCAATTACGGGTTCGAGTCCCGCCCGCATCAAAAATTATATGTGTGCAAAAATGTTTTTTTTTTTATACCCGCTACTCATAGAGTAGAAGGGTATTATAACTTTGTTCAAACCGAAAATGTATGTAAGAGGCAGAAGGAGACACCTCCGACCCCATAAAGTATATATATTCTTGCTCAGAATCAACAGCCGAGTCGATATAGCCATGTCTGTCAGTCCGTGTGAAAATCTAGATCTCAGCTATTATAAGAGGTAGAACTACCAAATTTGGTGGGAGTATGTGTTATTATTGCACGCTGATCAAGTTTATTTTGGATTTTGGCCACGCCCCCTTCCGCCCCCGCAAATCGAAAAAACATTGATAACAAGTGCAATTTTGATGCCATATTGTTCATTTTCGGTTTACATGATAACTATAGCTAGCCAGATGATCTCTGAAAATTTGGTAACAATCGGATAATAAACACAGAAGTTATGCAGCACTGCATGCAGCATTATGCCGAATAGTGTGTGCGTGTACGGTGGTGAAATGGGTTAAGTTGTGGACTGGAAAACAAACAGTACTATTATGCGTTTACGGGTTCGAGTCCCGCCCGCATCAAAAGTTAAATGTGTGCAAAAATATTTTTTTATACCCGCTACTCATAGAGTAGAAGGGTATTATAACTTTGTTCAAACCGAAAATGTATGTAAGAGGCAGAAGGAGACACCTCCGACCCCATAAAGTATATATATTCTTGCTCAGGATC
Source organism: Zaprionus ghesquierei (assembly GCA_018904095.1). NCBI lineage: Eukaryota > Metazoa > Arthropoda > Insecta > Diptera > Drosophilidae > Zaprionus > Zaprionus ghesquierei. Next base: position 14,562 of record JAEIGP010000380.1, read on the forward strand.
AACAGCCGAGTCGATATAGCCATGTCTGTCAGTCCGTGTGAAAATCTAGATCTCAGCTATTATAAAGAGGTAGAACTACCAAATTTGGTGGGAGTATGTGTTATTATTGCACGCTGATCAAGTTTATTTTGGATTTTGGCCACGCCCCCTTCCGCCCCGCAAATCGAAAAACATTAATTACAAGCGCAATTTTGAAGCCATATTGTTAATTTTCGGTTTACATGATATCTATAGCTAGCCAGATGCTTGCAGCATTGTGCCGAATCGTGTGTGCGTGAACGGTGGTGAAATGGGTTAAATGAACAGTACTATTATGCAATTACGGGTTCGAGTCCCGCCCGCATCAAAAATTATATGTGTGCAAAAATGTTTTTTTTTTATACCCGCTACTCATAGAGTAGAAGGGTATTATAACTTTGTTCAAACCGAAAATGTATGTAACAGGCAGATTCTGGCTCAGGATCAACAGCCGAGTCGATATAGCCATGTCCGTCTGTCCGTCTGTCTGTCCGTGTGAAAGTCTAGATCTCAGCTATTATTAGAGCTAAGACAACCAAATTTGGTGACAATATGTGTTATTATTGCACGCTGATCAAGTTTTTTTTTTGGATTTAGGCCACGCCCCCTTCCGCCCCCGCAAATCGAAAAAAACATTGATAACAAGTGCAATTTTGATGCCATATTGTTCATTTTCGGTTTACATGATAACTATAGCTAGCCAGATGATCTATGAAAATTTGGTAACAATCGGATAATAAACACAGAAGTTATTCAGCTTAACGTTTTCCATAGCTGAAAGCAGCGCTGCCGGCAGCGCTGCTTGCAGCATTGTGCCGAATCGTGTGTGCGTGTACAGTGGTGAAATGGGTTAAGTTGTGGACTGCAAAACGAACAGTACTATTATGCATTTACGGGTTCGAGTCCCGCCCGCATCAAAAATTAAATGTGTGCAAAAATGTTTATACCCGCTACTCATAGAGTAGAAGGGTATTATAACTTTGTTCAAACCGAAAATGTATGTAAGAGGCAGAAGGAGACACCTCCGACCCCATAAAGTATATATATTCTTGCTCAGAATCAACAGCCGAGTCGATATAGCCATGTCTGTCAGTCCGTGTGAAAATCTAGATCTCAGCTATTATAAGAGGTAGAACTACCAAATTTGGTTGGAGTATGTGTTATTATTGCACGCTGATCAAGTTTATTTTGGATTTTGGCCACGCCCCCTTCCGCCCCCGCAAATCGAAAAAACATTGATAACAAGTGCAATTTTGATGCCATATTGTTCATTTTCGGTTTACATGATAACTATAGCTAGCCAGATGATCTCTGAAAATTTGGTAACAATCGGATAATAAACACAGAAGTTATGCAGCGCTGCATGCAGCATTATGCCGAATAGTGTGTGCGTGTACGGTGGTGAAATGGGTTAAGTTGTGGACTGGAAAACAAACAGTACTATTATGCGTTTACGGGTTCGAGTCCCGCCCGCATCAAAAGTTAAATGTGTGCAAAAATATTTTTATGCCCGCTACTCATAGAGTAGAAGGGTATTATAACTTTGTTCAAACCGAAAATGTATGTAAGAGGCAGAAGGAGACACCTCCGACCCCATAAAGTATATATATTCTTGCTCAGGATCAACAGCCGAGTCGATATAGCCATGTCTGTCAGTCCGTGTGAAAATCTAGATCTCAGCTATTATAAGAGGTAGAACTACCAAATTTGGTGGGAGTATGTGTTATTATTGCACGCTGATCAAGTTTATTTTGGATTTTGGCCACGCCCCCTTCCGCCCCCGCAAATCGAAAAAACATTAATTACAAGCGCAATTTTGAAGCCATATTGTTAATTTTCGGTTTACATGATATCTATAGCTAGCCAGATGCTTGCAGCATTGTGCCGAATCGTGTGTGCGTGAACGGTGGTGAAATGGGTTAAATGAACAGTACTATTATGCAATTACGGGTTCGAGTCCCGCCCGCATCAAAAATTATATGTGTGCAAAAATGTTTTTTTTTTTATACCCGCTACTCATAGAGTAGAAGGGTATTATAACTTTGTTCAAACCGAAAATGTATGTAACAGGCAGATTCTGGCTCAGGATCAACAGCCGAGTCGATATAGCCATGTCCGTCTGTCCGTCTGTCTGTCCGTGTGAAAGTCTAGATCTCAGCTATTATAAGAGCTAAGACAACCAAATTTGGTGACAATATGTGTTATTATTGCACGCTGATCAAGTTTTTTTTTTGGATTTAGGCCACGCCCCCTTCCGCCCCCGCAAATCGAAAAAACATTGATAACAAGTGCAATTTTGATGCCATATTGTTCATTTTCGGTTTACATGATAACTATAGCTAGCCAGATGATCTATGAAAATTTGGTAACAATCGGATAATAAACACAGAAGTTATTCAGCTTAACGTTTTCCATAGCTGAAAGCAGCGCTGCCGGCAGCGCTGCTTGCAGCATTGTGCCGAATCGTGTGTGCGTGTACAGTGGTGAAATGGGTTAAGTTGTGGACTGCAAAACGAACAGTACTATTATGCATTTACGGGTTCGAGTCCCGCCCGCATCAAAAATTAAATGTGTGCAAAAATGTTTTTTTTTTTATACCCGCTACTCATAGAGTAGAAGGGTATTATAACTTTGTTCAAACCGAAAATGTATGTAAGAGGCAGAAGGAGACACCTCCGACCCCATAAAGTATATATATTCTTGCTCAGAATCAACAGCCGAGTCGATATAGCCATGTCTGTCAGTCCGTGTGAAAATCTAGATCTCAGCTATTATAAGAGGTAGAACTACCAAATTTGGTTGGAGTATGTGTTATTATTGCACGCTGATCAAGTTTATTTTGGATTTTGGCCACGCCCCCTTCCGCCCCCGCAAATCGAAAAAACATTGATAACAAGTGCAATTTTGATGCCATATTGTTCATTTTCGGTTTACATGATAACTATAGCTAGCCAGATGATCTCTGAAAATTTGGTAACAATCGGATAATAAACACAGAAGTTATGCAGCACTGCATGCAGCATTATGCCGAATAGTGTGTGCGTGTACGGTGGTGAAATGGGTTAAGTTGTGGACTGGAAAACAAACAGTACTATTATGCGTTTACGGGTTCGAGTCCCGCCCGCATCAAAAAGTTAAATGTGTGCAAAAATATTTTTATGCCCGCTACTCATAGAGTAGAAGGGTATTATAACTTTGTTCAAACCGAAAATGTATGTAAGAGGCAGAAGGAGACACCTCCGACCCCATAAAGTATATATATTCTTGCTCAGGATCAACAGCCGAGTCGATATAGCCATGTCTGTCAGTCCGTGTGAAAATCTAGATCTCAGCTATTATAAGAGGTAGAACTACCAAATTTGGTGGGAGTATGTGTTATTATTGCACGCTGATCAAGTTTATTTTGGATTTTGGCCACGCCCCCTTCCGCCCCCGCAAATCGAAAAAACATTAATTACAAGCGCAATTTTGAAGCCATATTGTTAATTTTCGGTTTACATGATATCTATAGCTAGCCAGATGCTTGCAGCATTGTGCCGAATCGTGTGTGCGTGAACGGTGGTGAAATGGGTTAAATGAACAGTACTATTATGCAATTACGGGTTCGAGTCCCGCCCGCATCAAAAATTATATGTGTGCAAAAATGTTTTTTTTTATACCCGCTACTCATAGAGTAGAAGGGTATTATAACTTTGTTCAAACCGAAAATGTATGTAACAGGCAGATTCTGGCTCAGGATCAACAGCCGAGTCGATATAGCCATGTCCGTCTGTCCGTCTGTCTGTCCGTGTGAAAGTCTAGATCTCAGCTATTATTAGAGCTAAGACAACCAAATTTGGTGACAATATGTGTTATTATTGCACGCTGATCAAGTTTTTTTTGGATTTAGGCCACGCCCCCTTCCGCCCCCGCAAATCGAAAAAACATTGATAACAAGTGCAATTTTGATGCCATATTGTTCATTTTCGGTTTACATGATAACTATAGCTAGCCAGATGATCTATGAAAATTTGGTAACAATCGGATAATAAACACAGAAGTTATTCAGCTTAACGTTTTCCATAGCTGAAAGCAGCGCTGCCGGCAGCGCTGCTTGCAGCATTGTGCCGAATCGTGTGTGCGTGTACAGTGGTGAAATGGGTTAAGTTGTGGACTGCAAAACGAACAGTACTATTATGCATTTACGGGTTCGAGTCCCGCCCGCATCAAAAATTAAATGTGTGCAAAAATGTTTTTTTTTTATACCCGCTACTCATAGAGTAGAAGGGTATTATAACTTTGTTCAAACCGAAAATGTATGTAACAGGCAGAAGGAGACACCTCCGACCCCATAAAGTATATATATTCTGGCTCAGGATCAACAGCCGAGTCGATATAGCCATGTCCGTCTGTCCGTCTGTACGTATAGATCTCAGCTATTACAAAAGGTAATTATTTCCTGTATACCATAGGTAGATCGAGTTTATTTTCAATTTTCGATGTCGCGCCCACCGCCCACGCAAAACGATAATTACGATTATTAGGAAAAGTATTGAAGTTATGGCTTTCTGCTTTGGTATAAACATAGGTAATTACAATATAAATCTAATTTCAATTACAATCCGATCAAACAATAAACACAGAAGATATTCATCTAAACGTTTTCCATAGTTACACTCTTTGCGCCTTTGCAGCATATCGTGACGTCATCGTCAAATTTCCACATTTTCCCTAAATTTGCGTATTATTTAAAATTCATTAAGAATATTTAAAGCTTTTAAAAATGTTTTAAAAATATGAACTGTCAATTTTCTTAATATTCAAAATATTTTAAAATTTCTATAATTTATTAAAATTTTTTTTTATACTTCCCACTTTTCCAAAGTTTCATAATTTTTAAAATTGCTTATCAATGAAAAAGGGATTAACTCTTTGTTTCCCTTTTGATTTTTTTTGCCTTTCTTATCATTTCTAATATTCTAATATTCTATTCTAATATTCAGTTACCACTGTATTTAGTTAGTGGTTTCGGCACCTTTAGCAGTAAGAGATGTTGTGCCAGCGCTGACACTTTTGATTGAATTCCCAGCAGCATGCGTTGCAAGACTACATGATAACTATAGCTAGCCAGATGATCTCTGAAAATTTGGTAACAATCGGATAATAAACACAGAAGTTATGCAGCGCTGCATGCAGCATTATGTCGAATAGTGTGTGCGTGTACGGTGGTGAAATGGGTTAAGTTGTGGACTGGAAAACAAACAGTACTATTATGCATTTACGGGTTCGAGTCCCGCCCGCATCAAAAGTTAAATGTGTGCAAAAATATTTTTATGCCCGCTACTCATAGAGTAGAAGGGTATTATAACTTTGTTCAAACCGAAAATGTATGTAAGAGGCAGAAGGAGACACCTCCGACCCCATAAAGTATATATATTCTTGCTCAGAATCAACAGCCGAGTCGATATAGCCATGTCTGTCAGTCCGTGTGAAAATCTAGATCTCAGCTATTATAAGAGGTAGAACTACCAAATTTGGTGAGAGTATGTGTTATTATTGCACGCTGATCAAGTTTATTTTGGATTTTGGCCACGCCCCCTTCCGCCCCCGCAAATCGAAAAAACATTAATTACAAGCGCAATTTTGAAGCCATATTGTTAATTTTCGGTTTACATGATAACTATAGCTAGCCAGATGCTTAAAGCATTGTGCCGAATCGTGTGTGCGTGAACGGTGGTGAAATGGGTTAAATGAACAGTACTATTATGCAATTACGGGTTCGAGTCCCGCCCGCATCAAAAATTATATGTGTGCAAAAATGTTTTTTTTTTTATACCCGCTACTCATAGAGTAGAAGGGTATTATAACTTTGTTCAAACCGAAAATGTATGTAACAGGCAGAAGGAGACACCTCCGACCCCATAAAGTATATATATTCTGGCTCAGGATCAACAGCCGAGTCGATATAGCCATGTCCGTCTGTCCGTCTGTACGTATAGATCTCAGCTATTACAAAGGGTAATTATTTTCTGTATACCATAGGTAGATCGAGTTTATTTTCAATTTTCGATGTCGCGCCCACCGCCCACGCAAAACGATAATTACGATTATTAGGAAAAGTATTGAAGTTATGGCTTTCTGCTTTGGTATAAACATAGGTAATTACAATATAAATCTAATTTCAATTACAATCCGATCAAACAATAAACACAGAAGATATTCATCTAAACGTTTTCCATAGTTACACTCTTTGCGCCTTTGCAGCATATCGTGACGTCATCGTCAAATTTCCACATTTTCCCTTAATTTGCGTATTATTTAAAATTCATTAAGAATATTTAAAGCTTTTAAAAATGTTTTAAAAATATGAACTGTCAATTTTCTTAATTTCAAAATATTTTAAAATTTCTATAATTTATTAAAATTTTTTTTTATACTTCCCACTTTTCCAAAGTTCCATAATTTTTAAAATTGCTTATCAATGAAAAAGGGATTAACTCTTTGTTTCCCTTTTGATTTTTTTTGCCTTTCTTATCATTTCTAATATTCTAATATTCTATTCTAATATTCAGTTACCACTGTATTTAGTTAGTGGTTTCGGCACCTTTAGCAGTAAGAGATGTTGTGCCAGCGCTGACACTTTTGATTGAATTCCCAGCAGCATGCGTTGCAAGACTACATGATAACTATAGCTAGCCAGATGATCTCTGAAAATTTGGTAACAATCGGATAATAAACACAGAAGTTATGCAGCGCTGCATGCAGCATTATGCCGAATAGTGTGTGCGTGTACGGTGGTGAAATGGGTTAAGTTGTGGACTGGAAAACAAACAGTACTATTATGCGTTTACGGGTTCGAGTCCCGCCCGCATCAAAAGTTAAATGTGTGCAAAAATATTTTTATGCCCGCTACTCATAGAGTAGAAGGGTATTATAACTTTGTTCAAACCGAAAATGTATGTAAGAGGCAGAAGGAGACACCTCCGACCCCATAAAATATATATATTCTTGCTCAGGATCAACAGCCGAGTCGATATAGCCATGTCTGTCAGTCCGTGTGAAAATCTAGATCTCAGCTATTATAAGAGGTAGAACTACCAAATTTGGTGAGAGTATGTGTTATTATTGCACGCTGATCAAGTTTATTTTGGATTTTGGCCACGCCCCCTTCCGCCACCGCAAATCGAAAAAACATTAATTACAAGCGCAGTTTTGAAACCATATTGTTAATTTTCGGGTTACATGATAACTATAGCTAGCCAGATGCTTGCAGCATTGTGCCGAATCGTGTGTGCGTGAACGGTGGTGAAATGGGTTAAATGAACAGTACTATTATGCAATTACGGGTTCGAGTCCCGCCCGCATCAAAAATTAAATGTGTGCAAAAATGTTTTTTTTTTTATACCCGCTACTCATAGAGTAGAAGGGTATTATAACTTTGTTCAAACCGAAAATGTATGTAACAGGCAGAAGGAGACACCTCCGACACCATAAAGTATATATATTCTGGCTCAGGATCAACAGCCGAGTCGATAAAGCCATGTCCGTCTGTCCGTCTGTCTGTCCGTGTGAAAGTCTAGATCTCAGCTATTATAAGAGCTAAGACAACCAAATTTGGTGACAATATGTGTTATTATTGCACGCTGATCAAGTTTTTTTTTTTTTGGATTTTGGCCACGCCCCCTTCCGCCCCCGCAAATCGAAAAAACATTGATAACAAGTGCAATTTTGATGCCATATTGTTCATTTTCGGTTTACATGATAACTATAGCTAGCCAGATGATCTATGAAAATTTGGTAACAATCGGATAATAAACACAGAAGTTATTCAGCTTAACGTTTTCCATAGCTGAAAGCAGCGCTGCCCTCAGCGCTGCTTGCAGCATTGTGCCGAATCGTGTGTGCGTGTACGGTGGTGAAATGGGTTAAGTTGTGGACTGCAAAACGAACAGTACTATTATGCATTTACGGGTTCGAGTCCCGCCCGCATCAAAAATTAAATGTGTGCAAAAATGTTTTTTTTTTATACCCGCTACTCATAGAGTAGAAGGGTATTATAACTTTGTTCAAACCGAAAATGTATGTAACAGGCAGAAGGAGACACCTCCGACCCCATAAAGTATATATATTCTGGCTCAGGATCAACAGCCGAGTCGATATAGCCATGTCCGTCTGTCCGTCTGTACGTATAGATCTCAGCTATTACAAAAAGGTAATTATTTCCTGTATACCATAGGTAGATCGAGTTTATTTTCAATTTTCGATGTCGCGCCCACCGCCCACGCAAAACGATAATTACGATTATTAGGAAAAGTATTGAAGTTATGGCTTTCTGCTTTGGTATAAACATAGGTAATTACAATATAAATCTAATTTCAATTACAATCCGATCAAACAATAAACACAGAAGATATTCATCTAAACGTTTTCCATAGTTACACTCTTTGCGCCTTTGCAGCATATCGTGACGTCATCGTCAAAATTCCACATTTTCCCTAAAATTGCGTATTATTTAAAATTCATTAAGAATATTTAAAGCTTTTAAAAATGTTTTAAAAATATGAACTGTCAATTTTCTTAATTTCAAAATATTTTAAAATTTCTATAATTTATTAAAAATTTTTTTTATACTTCTCACTTTTCCAAAGTTCCATAATTTTTAAAATTGCTTATCAATGAAAAAGGGATTAACTCTTTGTTTCCCTTTTGATTTTTTTTGCCTCTCTTATCATTTCTAATATTCTAATATTCTATTCTAATATTCAGTTACCACTGTATTTAGTTAGTGGTTTCGGCACCTTTAGCAGTAAGAGATGTTGTGCCAGCGCTGACACTTTTGATTGAATTCCCAGCAGCATGCGTTGCAAGACTACATGATAACTATAGCTAGCCAGATGATCTCTGAAAATTTGGTAACAATCGGATAATAAACACAGAAGTTATGCAGCGCTGCATGCAGCATTATGCCGAATAGTGTGTGCGTGTACGGTGGTGAAATGGGTTAAGTTGTGGACTGGAAAACAAACAGTACTATTATGCGTTTACGGGTTCGAGTCCCGCCCGCATCAAAAGTTAAATGTGTGCAAAAATATTTTTATGCCCGCTACTCATAGAGTAGAAGGGTATTATAACTTTGTTCAAACCGAAAATGTGTGTAAGAGGCAGAAGGAGACACCTCCGACCCCATAAAGTATATATATTCTTGCTCAGGATCAACAGCCGAGTCGATATAGCCATGTCTGTCAGTCCGTGTGAAAATCTAGATCTCAGCTTTTATAAGAGGTAGAACTACCAAATTTGGTGAGAGTATGTGTTATGATTGCACGCTGATCAAGTTTATTTTGGATTTTGGCCACGCCCCCTTCCGCCCCCGCAAATCGAAAAAACATTAATTACAAGCGCAATTTTGAAGCCATATTGTTCATTTTCGGTTTACATGATAACTATGGCTAGATAGATGATCTTTAAAAATTTGGTAACAATCGGATAATAAACACAGAAGTTATTCAGCTTAACGTTTTCCATGCCGGCAGCGCTGCTTGCAGCATTGTGCCGAATCGTGTGTGCGTGTACGGTGGTGAAATGGGTTAAATGAACAGTACTATTATGCAATTACGGGTTCGAGTCCCGCCCGCATCAAAAATTAAATGTGTGCAAAAATATTTTTTTTTATTTTAGATTTTGACTTTGCATAAATATTGTAAGTCCATAGCCTTTTACGGACAAAATATGATTGTAGCTGTTTTTTTTTTGTTCCGCAAATAAATGGTGTACGAGCAGCTGGGTACGGGATATATTACAGTCGAGCACACTCGACTGTAGGTTTCTTCCTTGTTTATTTTTTTATTTTAGATTTTGACTTTGCATAAATATTGTAAGTCCATAGCCTTTTACGGTCAAAATATGATTGTAGCCGTTTTTTTTTTGTTCCGCAAATAATTAATATACGAGCAGCTGGGTAGCGGGTATATTACAGTCGAGCTCACTCGACTGTAGCTTTCTTACTTGTTCTTTTTTGAGAATATATATTGGTTTGATATTATTTTAATACCCGCTACTCATAGAGTATAAGGGTATTACAACTTTGTTCAAACCGAAAATGTATGTAACAGGCAGAAGGAGGCACCTCCAACCCCATAAAGTATATATATTCTGGCTCAGGGTCAACAGCCGAGTCGATATAGCCATGTCCGTCTGTCCGTCTGTCTGTCCGTGTGAACATCTAGATCTCAGCTATTATAAGAGCTAGGACTACCAAATTTGGTGACAGTATGTGCTATTATTGCACGCTGATCAAGTTTATTTTGGATTTTGCCCACGCCCCCTTCCACCCCCGTAAATCGAAAAAAATTGATTACAAGCGCAATTTTGATGCCATACTGTTCATTTTTGGTTTACATGATAACTATAGCTAGCCAGATGATCTCTGAAAATTTGGTAACAATCGGATAATAAACACAGAAGTTATTCAGCTTAACGTTTTCCATAGCTGAAAGCAGCGCTGCCGGCAGCGCTGCTTGCAGCATTGTGCCGAATCGTGTGTGCGTGTGCGGTGGTGAAATGGGTTAAGTTGTGGACTGCAAAACGAACAGTACTATTATGCATTTACGGGTACGAGTCCCGCCCGCATCAAAAATTAAATGTGTGCAAAAATGTTTTTTTTTTATACCCGCTACTCATAGAGTAGAAGGATATTATAACTTTGTTCAAACCGAAAATGTATGTAACAGGCAGAAGGAGACACCTCCGACCCCATAAAGTATATATATTCTGGCTCAGGATCAACAGCCGAGTCGATATAGCCATGTCCGTCTGTCCTCCTGTACGTCTAGATCTCAGCTATTACAAAAGGTAGAGACACCTTATTTCCTGTATACCATAGGTAGATCGAGTTTATTTTCAATTTTCGATGTCGCGCCCACCGCCTACGCAAAACGATAATTACGATTATTAGGAAAAGTATTGAAGTTATGGCTTTCTGCTTTGGTATAAACATAGATAATTACAATATAAATCTAATTTCAAAATTACAATCCGATCAAACAATAAACACAGAAGATATTCATCTAAACGTTTTCCATAGTTACACTCTTTGCGCCTTTGCAGCATATCGTGACGTCATCGCCAAATTTCCACATTTTTCCTAAATTTGCGTATTATTTAAAATTCAATAAGAATATTTAAAGCTTTTAGAAATGTTTTAAAAATATGAACTGTCAATTTTCTTAATTTAAAAATATTTAAAAATTTCTATAATTTATTAAAATTTTTTTTTATACTTCCCACTTTTCCAAAGTTCCATAATTTTTAAAATTGCTTATCAATGAAAAATGTATTAACTCTTTGTTTCCCTTTTGATTTTGTTTGCCTTTCTTATGATTTCTAATATTCTAATATTCTATTCTAATATTCAGTTACCACTGTATTTAGTTAGTGGTTTCGGCACCTTTAGCAGTAAGAGATGTTGTGCCAGCGCTGACACTTTTGATTGAATTCCCAGCAGCATGCGTTGCAAGACTCCCCATACAGCGCCAACTGCCTGCGCCAACTACCTGTGCCTGCATCTGCGTGTACGTCGGCGTCGATTGTAATCAACACGCTGGGATCAATCAGCAAACTTTAAAACTGAACGCCACACAGCAGTCAGCTCGAATGAATCCATCAAACGTATCAATCATAATGACAGGTCACAGTGCGAGCACAGTATAACTGGAAAAGACCAGGCCAGACCAGACACAGGCAGGACTAGGCAACAGGCAGCAGGTCCAGTTTTAGCGTTTCCTAGCATGTCTGTGAAACGTCTGAGTTGTTGTTTTTGTTGTAGTTGGCGTTGCCTCACTTGTGAAGTCTCCACGCGCGTTGCGCCCATTAATTTCAAATAATCTTAGTTGTTGTTGCTTTTTTTCATTAATCTCCCACCTTTGGACTCGAGTTGCAACTGTCGCATATAGCAGCTAAACACGGTGCTTGTGTGAGACGCTGCAGGCAGGCAGGCAGCATCAGCCCAACTGATTTGAAATTCTAAAGTGATTTTGATTACTTGAGGTATTGATATTTTGACTTGTACGTTGATTAGATAGTTGAAGGCTTGTTATATGCATGTCAGCAGCAGCAGCGGCCTCAGACCGGTCTCACTGGCTGCATGTCTTGGTCTTGGTCTCTACGTCTCCATTTTCGTCTGCATCTGCGTGATGCGCCTGGCTTGATGTTGATTATAATTTAATTATAAGCAATCTGTACCAAGTAAATGGCTTGCATGGTGCTCTCACTCCATGGCACTCCTGGTCATGGCGCATAATTTAGCAGGCAGGTGTGAAAAAGCTTCATTAGCTTAGACGTCTCAGTCCTAGCCCGCTGCATGACTAATAATAGTCATGGGCCGGTCACATTCTGCTCTCTTGCCACATTTGCCACCGGCACAAACCATACCTTTTCTCAATCTGCTTGGCTTGGGTAGCCACGATGTCTGCTAACGAAAGTTGCAGACATTTGAGTGACTGAAGCAAGGCAAAATGCTGTAGAAATTTCCCCTTGCGATTTGCGGCTAATCCCATGGAAAATAATATAGACAGAGAGGTATTCTCTCTTAAGACTTGCTGGCTTTATATGTAGAATTTGTAGCAAGGAGGTACCAAGCGATACAATTCTATTAAAACGATTCAAATAGGCTGAGTTGCTTCTGTCTTAATTTCTGACTACGTAAGCTCTCAATGTGTTTGGATTTTCAGTCCGCTCTCAGCTCTCAAGTGAGACTGGACTGGGTTTTTTTTTCTCTGGGTGAGACTGGAATCTCTTTTTTTCTCAGGGTGGGACTGGAATCTCTTTTTTTTTATAACTCGTCTTTTTTTTCGTAGTGCATTTGCATTAAAGTATGCCTTTTTTTAACAAGTAGAGCAATTGTCTTCATTTTTGGATAAGTACACAAAAATGTTTCATATCATCGTTTTTTTTTATACCCGGTACTTCTGCAGCAATGGCTTAAGCTTGCGCTCTTGACGCTCAACTTGTGTGTCTCAAAGATTGAGATTGTCGCCTGCGAATAATCGTTGCCATAGAGTTTGCCCATGGCCAGAGCCACATCGCGCTGGGTGTATCCGAGCTCGATGCGACACTGCTTGAAGGTCTTCGCAAACTGACCGAGCTCCATAACTATTCAACAAATTATTTAATTTCTTTTTTACACTAACTGAATTTTTTGAATTTTTGGTCTTGGTTTACTATATTGTTTGTTTCCTTGTTTGCTTTGTTTTTAATCTATAGTAATAATATATTTAATTTAATATCTTTTCTATAACGACATTTAAATATATTTGGTAAAACTTTTAACTAAATTTTAAATATATATACAGTGGTGGCCTTTTATTTAGCACACTATTTAGCAGCACACTTCAACATGAATTTTTACCGATTGTATAGTGAATAGTTCACCAATTTTTTTTCTGGTGGTTGCCTTATTAATTGATAAGATGTACCGTTACTTTCAGCCTATTCCCTTTCGTCGATTTTTTTCTGCGTTGGTTTGAATGAATTAACTATGATTTTCAGCTGGACATGAGTTTAGCACACTTATAAGAAAGGGGACTAATATTTTGTTGAATATCCTTTGTTTTTGATAACTACATCCAATCTTCTGTGCTGACTCTCCACTAAAGCAGCGCATCTGTTCTGCGGAATACTGTACCACGCTTCTCGGATAACTATCCACAAATCATTCAAACTGCCCAGATTTTTGGTGCGAATGTGCTGCTCAACATCATTCTAGAGATTCTCTATCGGATTGAGGTCCGGTGACTGAGCTGGCCACTTCAGGGTAACAACTTGATGCTCCTAAAGGCAACTTTTCATAAGCCGTGAAATGTGCTTAAGATCGTTGTCGTGCATAAAACGCCATGATAATGGCATATTGTCCTCGGAATATGGCACCATTATATCCTCTATAATTTCTTTATAGACGTATTGGTCCATACGAATGTCTATCCGGTAAATCATTGATACATATTTTTTAATAACATTTAAATTTTTAATTAAAATAAATAGGTAACACTAAATATGCGAGTCCTTAAAAGAAAGAACAAAGAAAATAAAAAAAGAAACGAAAAAATAGAAAAAAAGAGAAAGAAAGAAAATAAAAAAAAGAAACGAAAAAATAGAAAAAAAAAGAAATAAAATTTCATTCTTTTCTAGAAAGAAAAAGAAAATTTGGTAACAATCGGATAATAAACACAGAAGTTATTCAGCTTAACGTTTTCCATAGCTGTAAGCAGCGCTCCTTGCAGCATTGTGCCGAATCGTGTGTGCGTGTACGGTGGTGAAATGGGTTAAGTTGTGGACTGCAAAACGAACAGAACTATTATGCATTTAAGGGTTCGAGTCCCACCCGGATCAAAAATTAAATGTGTGCAAAAATGTTTTTTTTTTTATTTTATATTTTGACTTTGCATAAATATTATAAGTCCATAGTCTTTACGGTCAAAATATGATTGTAGATTTTTTGTTCAGCAAATAAATTATGTACAAGCAGCTGGGTAGCGGGTATATTACAGTCGAGCACACTCGACTGTAGCTTTCTTACTTGTTTTCGATTTTATCTTTGCATAAATATTGTAAGTCCATAGCCTTTTACGGACAAAATATGATTGTAGCCGTTTTTTTTGTTCCGCAAATAAATGGTGTACGAGCAGCTGCGTAGCAGATATATTACAGCCGAGCACACTCGACTGTAGCTTTCTTACTTGTTTTTTTTTATTTTAGATTTTGACTTGGCATAAATATTGTAAGTCCATAGCCTTTTACGGTCAAAATATGATTGTAGCCGTTTTTTTTTGTTCCGCAAATAAATGATATACGAGCAGCTGGGTAGCGGGTATATTACAGTCGAGCTCACTCGACTGTAGCTTTCTTACTTATTCTTTTTTGAGAATATATATTGGTTTGATATTATTTTTATACCCGCTACTCATAGAGTATAATGGTATTACAACTTTGTTCAAACCGAAAATGTATGTAACAGGCAGAAGGCGACACCTCCAACCCCATAAAGTATATATATTCTGGCTCAGGGTCAACAGCCGAGTCGATATAGCCATGTCCGTCTGTCCGTCTGTCTGTCCGTGTGAACATCTAGATCTTAGCTATTATAAGAGCTAGGACTAGCAATTTTGGTGACAATGTGTGTCATTATTGCACGCTGATCAAGTTTATTTTGGATTTTGGCCACGCCCCCTTCCGCCCCTGTAAATCGAAAAAAATTGATAACAAGTGCAATTTTGATGTCGTATTGTTCATATTCGGTTTACATAATAACTACAGCTAGCCAGATGATCTCTGAAAATTTGGTAACAATCGGATAATAAACACAGAAGTTATGCAGCGCTGCATGCAGCATTATGCGGAATAGTGTGTGCGTGTACGGTGGTGAAATGGATTAAGTTGTGGACTGTAAAACAAACAGTACTATTATGCGTTTAAGGGTTCGAGTCCCGCCGGCATCAAAAATTAAATGTTTGCAAAAATATTTTTATGCCCGCTACTCATAGAGTAGAAGGGTATTATAACTTTGTTCAAACCGAAAATGTATGTAAGAGGCAGAAGGAGACACCTCCGACCCCATAAAGTATATATATTCTGGCTCAGGATCAACAAACGAGTCGATATAGCCATGTCTGTCAGTCTGTTTGTCCGTGTGAAAATCTAGGTCTCAGCTATTATAAGAGGTAGAACTACCAAATTTGGTGACAGTATGTGCTATTATTGCACGCTGATCAAGTTTATTTTGGATTATGGCCACGCCCCCGTAAATCGAAAAACATTAATTACAAGCGCAATTTTAAAGCCATATTGTTCATTTTCGGTTTACATGATAACTATAGCTAGCTAGATGATCTTTAAAAATTTGGTAACAATCGGATAATAAACACAGAAGTTATTCAGCTTAACTTTTTCCATAGCTGTAAGCAGCATTGTGCCGAATCGTGTGTGCGTGTACGGTGGTGAAAGCGGTTAAATGAACAGTACTATCATGCAATTACGGGTTCGAGTCCCGCCCGCATCAAAAATTAAATGTGTGCAAAAATATTTTTATGCCCGCTACTCATAGAGTAGAAGGGTATTATAACTTTGTTCAAACCGAAAATGTATGTAAGAGGCAGAAGGAGACACCTCCGACCCCATAAAGTATATATATTCTGGCTCAGGATCAACAAACGAGTCGATATAGCCATGTCTGTCAGTCTGTTTGTTTGTCCGTGTGAAAATCTAGGTCTCAGCTATTATAAGAGGTAGAACTACCAAATTTGGTGACAGTATGTGCTATTATTGCACGCTGATCAAGTTTATTTTGGATTATGGCCACGCCCCCTTCCGCCCCCGTAAATCGAAAAACATTAATTACAAGCGCAATTTTAAAGCCATATTGCTCATTTTCGGTTTACATGATAACTATAGCTAGCTAGATGATCTTTAAAAATTTGGTAACAATCGGATAATAAACACAGAAGTTATGCAGCGCTGCATGCAGCATTATGCCGAATAGTGTGTGCGTGTACGGTGGTGAAATGGATTAAGTTGTGGACTGTAAAACAAACAGTACTATTATGCGTTTAAGGGTTCGAGTCCCGCCCGCATCAAAAATTAAATGTGTGCAAAAATATTTTTATGCCCGCTACTCATAGAGTAGAAGGGTATTATAACTTTGTTCAAACCAAAAATGTATGTAAGAGGCAGAAGGAGACACCTCCGACCCCATAAAGTATATATATTCTGGCTCAGGATCAACAAACGAGTCGATATAGCCATGTCTGTCAGTCTGTTTGTTTGTCCGTCTGAAAATCTAGGTCTCAGCTATTATAAGAGGTAGAACTACCAAATTTGGGAACAGTATGTGCTATTATTGCACGCTGATCAAGTTTATTTTGGATTATGGCCACGCCCCCTTCCGCCCCCGTAAATCGAAAAACATTAATTACAAGCGCAATTTTAAAGCCATATTGTTCATTTTCGGTTTACATGATAACTATAGCTAGCTAGATGATCTTTAAAAATTTGGTAACAATCGGATAATAAACACACAAGTTATTCAGCTTAACTTTTTCCATAGCTGTAAGCAGCATTGTGCCGAATCGTGTGTGCGTGTACGGTGGTGAAAGCGGTTAAATGAACAGTACTATCATGCAATTACGGGTTCGAGTCCCGCCCGCATCAAAAATTAAATGTGTGCAAAAATATTTTTTTTTTATTTTAGATTTTGACTTTGCATAAATATTGTAAGTCCATAGCCTTTTACGGACAAAATATGATTGTAGCCGCTTTTTTTTGTTCCGCAAATAAATGGTGTACGAGCAGCTGGTTAGCGGATATATTACAGTCGAGCACACTCGACTTTAGCTTTCTTACTTGTTTATTTTTTTATTTTAGATTTTGACTTTGCATAAATATTGTAAGTCCATAGCCTTTTACGGACAAAATATGATTGTAGCCGCTTTTTTTTTGTTCCGCAAATAAATGGTGTACGAGCAGCTGGGTAGCGGATATATTACAGTCGAGCTCACTCGACTGTAGCTTTCTTACTTGTTCTTTTTTGAGAATATATATTGGTTTGATATTATGTTTTTACCCGCTACTCATAGAGTATAAGGGTATTACAACTTTGTTCAAACCGAAAATGTATGTAACAGGCAGAAGGAGGCACCTCCAACCCCATAAAGTATATATATTCTGGCTCAGGGTCAACAGCCGAGTCGATATAGCCATGTCCGTCTGTCCGTCTGTCTGTCCGTGTGAACATCTAGATCTCAGCTATTATAAGAGCTAGGACTAGCAATTTTGGTGACAATGTGTGTCATTATTGCACGCTGATCAAGTTTATTTTGGATTTTGGCCACGCCCCCTTCCGCCCCTGTAAATCGAAAAAAAAATTAATTACAAGCGCAAGTGCAAAAATGTTTTTTTTTTATTTTATTTTTTGACTTTGCATAAATATTGTAAGTCCATAGCCTTTTACGGACAAAATATGATTGTAGCCGTTTTTTTTGTTCCGCAAATAAATGGTGTACGAGCAGCTGCGTAGCGGATATATTACAGCCGAGCACACTCGACTGTAGCTTTCTTACTTGTTTTTTTTTATTTTAGATTTTGACTTGGCATAAATATTGTAAGTCCATAGCCTTTTACGGTCAAAATATGATTGTAGCCGTTTTTTTTTCGCAAATAAATGATATACGAGCAGCTGGGTAGCGGGTATATTACAGTCGAGCTCACTCGACTGTAGCTTTCTTCCTTATTCTTTTTTGAGAATATATATTGGTTTGATATTATTTTTATACCTGCTACTCATAGAGTATAATGGAATTACAACTTTGTTCAAACCGAAAATGTATGTAACAGGCAGAAGGCGACACCTCCAACCCCATAAAGTATATATATTCTGGCTCAGGGTCAACAGCCGAGTCGATATAGCCATGTCCGTCTGTCCGTCTGTCTGTCCGTGTGAACATCTAGATCTCAGCTATTATAAGAGCTAGGACTAGCAATTTTGGTGACAATGTGTGTCATTATTGCACGCTGATCAAGTTTATTTTGGATTTTGGCCACGCCCCCTTCCGCCCCTGTAAATCGAAAAAAAATTGATAACAAGTGCAATTTTGATGTCGTATTGTTCATATTCGGTTTACATAATAACTACAGCTAGCCAGATGATCTCTGAAAATTTGGTAACAATCGGATAATAAACACAGAAGTTATGCAGCGCTGCATGCAGCATTATGCCGAATAGTGTGTGCGTGTACGGTGGTGAAATGGATTAAGTTGTGGACTGTAAAACAAACAGTACTATTATGCGTTTAAGGGTTCGAGTCCCGCCCGCATCAAAAATTAAATGTGTGCAAAAATATTTTTATGCCCGCTACTCATAGAGTAGAAGGGTATTATAACTTTGTTCAAACCGAAAATGTATGTAAGAGGCAGAAGGAGACACCTCCGACCCCATAAAGTATATATATTCTGGCTCAGGATCAACAAACGAGTCGATATAGCCATGTCTAGGTCTCAGCTATTATAAGAGCACGCTGATCAAGTTTATTTTGGATTATGGCCACGCCCCCTTCCGCCCCGTAAATCAAAAAACATTAATTACAAGCGCAATTTTAAAGCCATATTGTTCATTTTCGGTTTACATGATAACTATAGCTAGCTAGATGATCTTTAAAAATTTGGTAACAATCGGATAATAAACACAGAAGTTATTCAGCTTAACTTTTTCCATAGCTGTAAGCAGCATTGTGCCGAATCGTGTGTGCGTGTACGGTGGTGAAATGGGTTAAATGAACAGTACTATCATGCAATTACGGGTTCGAGTCCCGCCCGCATCAAAAATTAAATGTGTGCAAAAATATTTTTTTTTTATTTTAGATTTTGACTTTGCATAAATATTGTAAGTCCATAGCCTTTTACGGACAAAATATGATTGTAGCCGTTTTTTTTGTTCCGCAAATAAATGGTGTACGAGCAGCTGCGTAGCGGATATATTACAGCCGAGCACACTCGACTGTAGCTTTCTTACTTGTTTTTTTTTATTTTAGATTTTGACTTTGCATAAATATTGTAAGTCCATAGCCTTTTACGGTCAAAATATGATTGTAGCCGTTTTTTTTTGTTCCGCAAATAAATGATATACGAGCAGCTGGGTAGCGGGTATATTACAGTCGAGCTCACTCGACTGTAGCTTTCTTACTTTTATTCTTTTGAGAATATATATTGGTTTGATATTATTTTTATACCCGCTACTCATAGAGTATAAGGGTATTACAACTTTGTTCAAACCGAAAATGTATGTAACAGGCAGAAGGAGACACCTCCAACCCCATAAAGTATATATATTCTGGCTCAGGGTCAACAGCCGAGTCGATATAGCCATGTCCGTCTGTCCGTCTGTCTGTCCGTGTGAACATCTAGATCTCAGCTATTATAAGAGCTAGGACTAGCAATTTTGGTGACAATGTGTGTCATTATTGCACGCTGATCAAGTTTATTTTGGATTTTGGCCACGCCCCCTTCCGCCCCCGTAAATCGAAAAAAATTGATAACAAGTGCAATTTTGATGTCGTATTGTTCATATTCGGTTTACATAATAACTACAGCTAGCCAGATGATCTCTGAAAATTTGGTAACAATCGGATAATAAACACAGAAGTTATGCAGCGCTGCATGCAGCATTATGCCGAATAGTGTGTGCGTGTTCGGTGGTGAAATGGATTAAGTTGTGGACTGTAAAACAAACAGTACTATTATGCGTTTAAGGGTTCGAGTCCCGCCCGCATCAAAAATTAAATGTGTGCAAAAATATTTTTATGCCCGCTACTCAAACCGAAAATGTATGTAAGAGGCAGAAGGAGACACCTCCGACCCCATAAAGTATATATATTCTGGCTCAGGATCAACAAACGAGTCGATATAGCCATGTCTAGGTCTCAGCTATTATAAGAGCACGCTGATCAAGTTTATTTTGGATTATGGCCACGCCCCCTTCCGCCCCGTAAATCGAAAAACATTAATTACAAGCGCAATTTTAAAGCCATATAGTTCATTTTCGGTTTACATGATAACTATAGCTAGCTAGATGATCTTTAAAAATTTGGTAACAATCGGATAATAAACACAGAAGTTATTCAGCTTAACTTTTTCCATAGCTGTAAGCAGCATTGTGCCGAATCGTGTGTGCGTGTACGGTGGTGAAATGGGTTAAATGAACAGTACTATCATGCATTTACGGATTTAAGTCCCGCCCGCATCAAAAATTAAATGTGTGGAAAAATATATATTTTTTTTTTATTTTAGATTTTGACTTTGCATAAATATTGTAAGTCCATAGCCTTTTACGGACAAATATGATTGTGCCGCTTTTTGTTCCGCAAATAAATGGTGTACGAGCAGCTGGGTAGCGGTAATACAGTCGGCACACTGCTTTGTTTACTTTTTTTTTTATTTTAGATTTTGACTTTGCATAAATATTGTAAGTCCATAGCCGTTTACGGTCAAAATATTATTGTAGCCGCTTTTTTTTTGTTCCGCAAAAATGGATATACGAGCAGCTGGGTAGCGGTATATTACAGTCGAGCTCACTCGACTGTAGCTTTCTTATACTTTTTCTTTTTTGAGAATATATATTGGTTTGATATTATTTTTATACCCGCTACTCATAGAGTATAATGGTATTACAACTTTGTTCAAACCGAAAATGTATGTAACAGGCAGAAGGAGACACCTCCAACCCCATAAAGTATATATATTCTGGCTCAGGGTCAACAGCCGAGTCGATATAGCCATGTCCGTCTGTCCGTCTGTCTGTCCGTGTGAAAATCTAGATCTCAGCTATTATAAGAGCTAGGACTACCAAATTTGGTGGCAATATATGTTGTTATTTCACGCTGATCAAGTTTATTTTGGATTTTGGCCACGCCCCCTTCCGCCCCCGTAAATCGAAAAAAAACATTGATTACACGCGCAAATTGCAAGATGCCATTTTTTTTATTTTAGGTTTTGACTTTGATAAATATTGTAAGTCCATAGCCTTTTACGGACAAAATATGATCTCTGTAGCCGTTTTTTTTGTAAATCCGCAAATAAATGGTGTACAAGTCATGCTGCGTAGCGGATTATTACAGCCGAAGCACACTCGACTGTAGCTTTCTTACTTGTTTTTTTATTTAGATTTTGACTTGGCATAAATATTGTAAGTCCATAGCCTTTTACGGTCAAAATATGATTGTAGCCGTTTTTTTTTTTCCGGAAATAAATGATATACGAGCAGCTGGGTATGCGGGGTATTTACGGGTTCGAGCTCACTCGACTGTGCTTTCTCCTTTCTTTTTTGAGAAGTTAAATGGTTTGCAAAATTATTTTTATGCCCGCTACTCATAGAGTAGAAGGGTATTACAACTTTATTCAAACCGAAAATGTATGTAACAGGCAGAAGGAGACACCTCCAACCCCATAAAGTATATATATTCTGGCTCAGGGTCAACAGCCGAGTCGATTTAGCCATGTCTGTCCGTCTGTCTGTCCGTGTGAACATCTAGATCTCAGCTATTATAAGAGCTAGGACTAGCAAATTTGGTGACAGTATGTGTCATTATTGCACGCTGATCAAGTTTATTTTGGATTTTGGCCACGCCCCCTTCCGCCCCTGTAAATCGAAAAAAATTGATTACAAGTGCAATTTTGGAGCCATATTGTTAATTTTCGGTTTACATAAAAACTATAGCTAGCTAGATGATCTCTGAAATTTGTACATCGGATAATAAACACGAAGTTATGCGGCTGCAGCATTGTGCCGAATAGTGTGTGCGTGTACGGTGGTGAAATGGGTTAAGTGTGGACTGAAAACAACAGTACTATTATGCGTTTACGGGTTCGAGTCCCGCCCGCATCAAAAATTAAATGAGTGCAAAAATATTTTTTTTTTTATGCCCGCTACTCATAGAGTAGAAGGGTATTATAACTTTGTTCAAACCGAAAATGTATGTAACAGGCAGAAGGAGACACCTCCGACCCCATAAAGTATATATATTCTGGCTCAGGATCAACAGCCGAGTCGATTTAGCCATGTCTGTCAGTCCGTGTTATAATCTAGATCTCAGCTATTCTAAGACCTAGGACTACCAAATTTGATGACAAAATGTGTTATTATTGCACGCTGATCAAGTTTATTTTGGATTTTGGCCACGCCCCCTTACGCCCCTGCAAATCGAAAAAACATTGATTACAAGCGCAATTTTGATGCCATATTTTCGGTTTATGTGATAACTATAGCTAGCCAGATGATCGCTAAAAATTTGGTAACAATCGGATAAAAAACACAGAAGTTATTCAGCTTAACGTTTTCCATAGCTGTAAGCAGCGCTGCCCGCAGCGCAAATCCTTTATTTGTACAGGAGATAATAAAAATTCCTTACAATGCAGAACTTTTGCAGGTTTGGGTTCGAGTCCGTCAGCATCAGAAAATTAAATGTGTGCAAAAATATTTTTTTTTTTAGATTTGACTTTGCATGAATATTGTGAGCCATAGCCTTTTACGGAATATGTTGTGCTTTGCAATAAATGGTGTACAGCAGCTGTAGCGGATATATTACAGTCGAGCACACTCGACTTTAGCTTTCTACTGTTTTTTTTTTTTAGTTTTGTTTGTAAATGTGTGCCTTTTTGGTAATATGTTGTGTTTTTGTTGAATAATGTGTCGGCCTGGGTAGCGGGTATATTAAGTCGAGCTACCGACTGTTTTTACTCCTGTTCTTTTTGGTATATTGCTTTGATTTCTTTTTATACCCGCTACTCATAGAGTAGAAGGGTATTATAACTTTGTTCAACCCGAAAATGTATGTAACAGGCAGAAGGAGACACCTCCGATTCCATAAAGTATATATATTCTGGCTCACTATCAACAGTCGAGTCGATATAGCCATGTCCGTCTGTCAGTCTGTCTGTCCGTGTGAAAATCTAGATCTCAGCTATTATTAGAGCTAGGACTACCAAATTTGGTGACAATATGTGTTATTGTTGCACGCTGATCAAGTTTATTTTGGATTTTGGACACGCCCCCTTCCGCCCCCGTAAATCGAAAAAATATTAATTACATGCGCAATTTTGAAGCCATATTGTTCATTTTCGGTTTACATGATAACTATAGCTAGCTAGATGATCTTTAAAAATTTGGTAACAATCGGATAATAAACACAGAAGTTATTCAGCTTAACGTTTTCCATAGCTGCTTGCAGCATTGTGCCGAATGGGTGTGCGTGTCGGTGGTGAAATGGGTTAAGTTGTGGACTGCAAAACGAACAGTACTATTATGCATTTACGGGTTCGAGTCCCGCCCGCATCAAAAATTAAATGTGTGCAAAAAATATTTTTTTTTATTTTTGATTTTGACTTTGCATAAATATTGTAAGTCCCATACCTTTACGGACAAAAAAATTTTGAAGGCTTTTTTTTTGTTTTGCAAATATATAGGGGGGGCGGGGGGGGGGAGAGGGGATTTTTAAAGCCCGACCAAATGTATTTTTTTTTTTTGTTATACCCGCTACTCCAGAGTAGAAGGGTATTATAACTTTGTTCAAACCAAAAATGTATGTAACAGGCAGAAGGAGACACCTCCGACCCCATAAAGTATATATATTCTGGCTCAGGATCAACAGCCGAGTCGATATAGCCATGTCCGTCTGTCCGTCTTTCCGTCTGTCTGTACGTGTGAAAATCTAGATCTCAGCTATTACAAGACCTAGAACTACTAAATTTGGTGACAGTATGTGCTATTATTGCACGCTGATCAAGTTTATTTTGGATTATGGCCACGCCCCCTTCCGCCCCCGTAAATCGAAAAACATTAATTACAAGCGCTATTTTAAAGCCATATTGTTCATTTTCGGTTTACATGATAACTATAGCTAGCTAGATGATCCTTAAAAATTTGGTAACAATCGGATAATAAACACAGAAGTTATTCAGCTTAACTTTTTCCATAGCTGTAAGCAGCATTGTGCCGAATCGTGTGTGCGTGTACGGTGGTGAAATGGGTTAAATGAACAGTACTATTATGCAATTACGGGTTCGAGTCCCGCCCGCATCAAAAATTAAATGTGTGCAAAAATATTTTTTTTTTATTTTAGATTTTGACTTTGCATAAATATTGTAAGTCCATAGCCTTTTACGGACAAAATATGATTGTAGCCGCTTTTTTTTTGTTCCACAAATAAATGGTGTACGAGCAGCTGGGTAGCGGATATATTACAGTCGAGCACACTCGACTTTAGCTTTCTTACTTGTTTATTTTTTTATTTTAGATTTTGACTTTGCATAAATATTGTAAGTCCATAGCCTTTTATGGTCAAAATATGATTGTAAGCGTTTTTTTTTTGTTCCGCAAATAAATGATGTACGAGCACCTGGGTAGCGGGTATATTACAGTCGAGCTCACTCGACTGTAGCTTTCTTACTTGTTCTTTTTTGAGAATATATATTGCTTTGATATTATTTTTTTACCCGCTACTCATAGAGTATAAGGGTATTACAACTTTGTTCAAACCGAAAATGTATGTAACAGGCAGAAGGAGGCACCTCCAACCCCATAAAGTATATATATTCTGGCTCAGGGTCAACAGCCAAGTCGATATAGCCATGTCCGTCTGTCCGTCTGTCTGTCCGTGTGAACATCTAGATCTCAGCTATTATAAGAGCTAGGACTAGCAATTTTGGTGACAATGTGTGTCATTATTGCACGCTGATCAAGTTTATTTTGGATTTTGGCCACGCCCCCTTCCGCCCCTGTAAATCAAAAAAATTGATTACAAGCGCAATTTTGATGCCATATTGTTCATATTCGGTTTACATGATAACTATAGCTAGCCAGATGATCTCTGAAAATTTGGTAACAATCGGATAATAAACACAGAAGTTATGCAGCGCTGCATGCAGCATTATGCCGAATAGTGTGTGCGTGTACGGTGGTGAAATGGGTTAAGTTGTGGACTGGAAAACAAACAGTACTATTATGCGTTTACGGGTTCGAGTCCCGCCCGCATCAAAAGTTAAATGTGTGCAAAAATATTTTTATGCCCGCTACTCATAGCGTAGAAGGGTATTATAACTTTGTTCAAACCGAAAATGTATGTAAGAGGCAAAATTTGGAAGGAGACACCTCCGACCCCATAAAGTATATATATTCTTGCTCAGGATCA
>JAEIGP010000383.1:0-114954 GCA_018904095.1 Zaprionus ghesquierei
TTCTGTTTATTATCCGATTGTTACCAAATTTTCAGATATCATCTGGCTAGCTATAGTTAGCACATAAACCGAAAATGAACAATATGGCATCAAAATTG
Organism: Zaprionus ghesquierei; assembly: GCA_018904095.1. Lineage (NCBI taxonomy): Eukaryota > Metazoa > Arthropoda > Insecta > Diptera > Drosophilidae > Zaprionus > Zaprionus ghesquierei. The sequence goes on from JAEIGP010000383.1 coordinate 99, forward strand.
CGCTTGTAATCAATGTTTTTTCGATTTACGGGGGCGGAAGGGGCGTGGCTAAAATCCAAAATAAACTTGATCAGCGTGCAATAATAACACATATTGTCACCAAATTTGGTAGTCCTAGCTCTTATAATAGCTGAGATCTAGATTTTCACACGGACAGACAGACGGACAGACGGACATGGCTATATCGACTCGGCTGTTGATCCTGAGCCAGAATATATATACTTTATGGGGTCGGAGGTGTCTCCTTCTGCCTGTTACATACATTTTCGGTTTGAACAAAGTTATAATACCCTTCTACTCTATGAGTAGCGGGTATAAAAAGAAAAAGCTTAAGCGGCATGAACTGGGAATCGAATCACGGGCCTGTCGGTTCAGGAGTTCATCGCTTTTTCACTAAGCTACTGACGCTGTTATCCAACAACTGCAAAAATTTGCATTGTATGGCATTCTTATTATTTCCTGTACAAATAAAGAATTTGCGCTCCCGGTAGCGCTGTTTACAGCTATGGAAAACGTTAAGCTGAATAACTTCTGTGTTTATTATCCGATTGTTACCAAATTTTCAGAGATCATCTGGCTAGCTATAGTTATCATATAAACCGAAAATGAACAATATGGCATCAAAATTGCGCTTGTAATCAATTTTTTTCGATTTACGGGGGCGGAAGGGGGCGTGGCCAAAATCCAAAATAAACTTGATCAGCGTGCAATAATAACACATACTGTCACCAAATTTGGTAGTTCTAGCTCTTATAATAGCTGAGATCTAGATTTTCACACGGACAGACAGACGGACAGACGGACATGGCTATATCGACTCGGCTGTTGATCCTGAGCCAGAATATATATACTTTATGGGGTCGGAGGTGTCTCCTTCTGCCTGTTACATACATTTTCGGTTTGAACAAAGTTTTAATACCCTTCTACTCTATGAGTAGCGGGTACAAAAAGCTTAAGCGGCATGAACTGAGAATCGAATCACGGGCCTGTCGGTTCAGGAGTTCGTCGCTTTTTCACTAAGCTACTGACGCTGTTATTCAACAACTGCAAAAATGTGCATTGTATGGCATTCTTATTATTTCCTGTACAAATAAAGAATTTTCGCTGCCGGAAGCGCTGTTTACAGCTATGGAAAACGTTAAACTGAATAGCTTCTGTGTTTATTATCCGATTGTTACCAAATTTTCAGAGATCATCTGGCTAGCAATAGTTATCATGTAAACCGAAAATGAACAATATGGCATCAAAATTGCGCTTGTAATCAATTTTTTTCGAATTACGGGGGCGGAAGGGGGCGTGGCCAAAATCCAAAATAAACTTGATCAGCGTGCAATAATAACACATACTGTCACCAAATTTGGTAGTTCTAGCTCTTATAATAGCTGAGATCTAGATTTTCACACGGACAGACAGACGGACAGACGGACATGGCTATATCGACTCGGCTGTTGATCCTGAGCCAGAATATATATACTTTATGGGGTCGGAGGTGTCTCCTTCTGCCTGTTACATACATTTTCGGTTTGAACAAAGTTATAATACCCTTCTACTCTATGAGTAGCGGGTATAAAAAATTTTTGCACACATTTAATTTTTGAATCGATCACGGGGACTCGAGCCCGGAAATTCATGCTTTTTACTGTTCGCTTTTGCAGTCCAACAACTGCAAAAATTTCACCATGGCATTCTACCCGCACACGATTAGGAATTTTCGCTGCAAGCAGCGCTGCTTTACAGCTATGGAAAACGTTAAGCTGAATAACTTCTGTGTTTATTATCCGATTGTTACCAAATTTTCAGAGATCATCTGGCTAGCTATAGTTATCATGTAAACCGAAAATGAACAATATGGCATCAAAATTGCGCTTGTAATCAATTTTTTTCGATTTACGGGGCGGAAGGGGGCGTGGCCAAAATCCAAAATAAACTTGATCAGCGTGCAATAATAACACATATTGTCACCAAATTTGGTAGTCCTAGCTCTTATAATAGCTGAGATCTAGATTTTCACACGGACAGACAGACGGACAGACGGACATGGCTATATCGACTCGGCTGTTGATCCTGAGCCAGAAAATATATACTTTATGGGGTCGGAGGTGTCTCCTTCTGCCTGTTACATACATTTTCGGTTTGAACAAAGTTATAATACCCTTCTACTCTATGAGTAGCGGGTATAAAAAGAAAAAGCTTAAGCGGCATGAACTGGGAATCGAATCACGGGCCTGTCGGTTCAGGAGTTCATCGATTTTCCACTAAGCTACTGACGCTGTTATCCAACAACTGCAAAAATTTGCATTGTATGGCATTCTTATTATTTCCTGTATAAATAAAGAATTTGCGCTCCCGGCAGCGCTGTTTACAGCTATGGAAAACGTTAAACTGAATAGCTTCTGTGTTTATTATCCGATTGTTACCAAATTTTCAGAGATCATCTGGCTAGCTATAGTTATCATATAAACCGAAAATGAACAATATGGCATCAAAATTGCGCTTGTAATCAATTTTTTTCGATTTACGGGGGCGGAAGGGGGCGTGGCCAAAATCCAAAATAAACTTGATCAGCGTGCAATAATAACACAATTGTCACCAAATTTGGTAGTCCTAGCTCTTATAATAGCTGAGATCTAGATTTTCACACGGACAGACAGACGGACAGACGGACATGGCTATATCGACTCGGCTGTTGATCCTGAGCCAGAATATATATACTTTATGGGGTCGGAGGTGTCTCCTTCTGCCTGTTACATACATTTTCGGTTTGAACAAAGTTATAATACCCTTCTACTCTATGAGTAGCGGGTATAAAAAAAAAAGCTTAAGCGGCATGAACTGGGAATCGAATCACGGGCCTGTCGGTTCAGGAGTTCATCGCTTTTTCACTAAGCTACTGACGCTGTTATCCAACAACTGCAAAAATGTGCATTGTATGGCATTCTTATTATTTCCTGTACAAATAAAGAATTTTCGCTGCCGGAAGCGCTGTTTACAGCTATGGAAAACGTTAAACTGAATAGCTTCTGTGTTTATTATCCGATTGTTACCAAATTTTCAGATATAATCTGGCTAGCTATAGTTAGCACATAAACCGAAAATGAACAATATGGCATCAAAATTGCGCTTGTAATCAATCTTTTTTCGATTTATGGGGGCGGAAGGGGGCGTGGCCAAAATCCAAAATAAACTTGATCAGCGTGCAATAATAACACATTGTCAACAAATTTGGTACTCCTAGCTCTTATAATAGCTGAGATCTAGATTTTCACACGGACAGACAGACGGACAGACGGACATGGCTATATCGACTCGGCTGTTGATCCTGAGCCAGAAATATATATACTTTATGGGGTCGGAGGTGTCTCCTTCTGCCTGTTACATACATTTTCGGTTTGAACAAAGTTATAATACCCTTCTACTCTATGAGTAGCGGGTATAAAAATTTTGAAAAAGCTTAAGCGGCATGAACTGGGAATCGAATCACGGGCCTGTCGGTTCAGGAGTTCATCGCTTTTCCACTAAGCTACTGACCCTGTTATCCAACAACTGCAAAAATTTGCATTGTATGGCATTCTTATTATTTCCTGTACAAATAAAGAATTTTCGCTGCCGGAAGCGCTGTTTACAGCTATGGAAAACGTTAAACTGAATAGCTTCTGTGTTTATTATCCGATTGTTACCAAATTTTCAGAGATCATCTGGCTAGCTATAGTTATCATGTAAACCGAAAATGAACAATATGGCATCAAAATTGCGCTTGTAATCAATTTTTTTCGATTTACGGGGGCGGAAGGGGGCGTGGCCAAAATCCAAAATAAACTTGATCAGCGTGCAATAATAACACATATTGTCACCAAATTTGGTAGTCCTAGCTCTTATAATAGCTGAGATCTAGATTTTCACACGGACAGACAGACGGACAGACGGACATGGCTATATCGACTCGGCTGTTGATCCTGAGCCAGAATATATATACTTTATGGGGTCGGAGGTGTCTCCTTATAATACTCTTCTACTGTATGAGTAGCGGGTATAAAAAGAAAAAGCTTAAGTGGCATGAACTGGGAATCGAATCACGGGCCTGTCGGTTCAGGAGTTCATCGCTTTTTCACTAAGCTACTGACGCTGTTATCCAACAACTGCAAAAATGTGCATTGTATGGCATTCTTATTATTTCCTGTACAAATAAAGAATTTTCGCTGCCGGAAGCGCTGTTTACAGCTATGGAAAACGTTAAACTGAATAGCTTCTGTGTTTATTATCCGATTGTTACCAAATTTTCAGATATCATCTGGCTAGCTATAGTTAGCACATAAACCGAAAATGAACAATATGGCATCAAAATTGCGCTTGTAATCAATTTTTTTCGAATTCGAGGGGCGGAAGGGGGCGTGGCCAAAATCCAAAATAAACTTGATCAGCGTGCAATAATAACACATACTGTCACCAAATTTGGTAGTTCTAGCTCTTATAATAGCTGAGATCTAGATTTTCACACGGACAGACAGACGGACAGACGGACATGTCTATATCGACTCGGCTGTTGATCCTGAGCCAGAATATATATACTTTATGGGGTCGGAGGTGTCTCCTTCTGCCTGTTACATACATTTTCGGTTTGAACAAAGTTATAATACCCTTCTACTCTATGAGTAGCGGGTATAAAAAGAAAAAGCTTAAGCGGCATGAACTGGGAATCGAATCACGGGCCTGTCGGTTCAGGAGTTCATCGCTTTTTCACTAAGCTACTGACGCTGTTATCCAACAACTGCAAAAATTTGCATTGTATGGCATTCTTATTATTTCCTGTACAAATAAAGAATTTTCGCTGCCGGAAGCGCTGTTTACAGCTATGGAAAACGTTAAACTGAATAGCTTCTGTGTTTATTATCCGATTGTTACCAAATTTTCAGATATCATCTGGCTAGCTATAGTTAGCATATAAACCGAAAAAATGAACAATATGGCATCAAAATTGCGCTTGTAATCAATTTTTTTCGATTTACGGGGGCGGAAGGGGGCGTGGCCAAAATCCAAAATAAACTTGATCAGCGTGCAATAATAACACATATTGTCACCAAATTTGGTAGTCCTAGCTCTTATAATAGCTGAGATCTAGATTTTCACGACAGACGGACAGACAAGACGGGCGGACATGGCTATATCGACTCGGCTGTTGATCCTGAGCCAGAATATATATATACTTTATGGGGTCGGAGGTGTCTCCTTCTGCCTGTTACATACATTTTCGGTTTGAACAAAGTTATAATACCCTTCTACTCTATGAGTAGCGGGTATAAAAAGCTTAAGCGGCATGAACTGGGAATCGAATCACGGGTCTCTCGGTTCAGGAGTTCATTGCTTTTTCACTAAGCTATTTCCGCTGATATCCAACAACTGCAAAAATTTGCGTTGTATGGCATTCTTATTATTTCCTGTACAAATAAAGAATTTTCGCTGCCAGAAGCGCTGTTTACAGCTATGGAAAACGTTAAACTGAATAACTTCTGTGTTTATTATCCGATTGTTACCAAATTTTCAGAGATCATCTGGCTAGCTATAGTTAGCACATAAACCGAAAATGAACAATATGGCATCAAAATTGCACTTGTAATCAATTTTTTTCGATTTACGGGGGCGGAAGGGGGCGTGGCCAAAATCCAAAATAAACTTGATCAGCGTGCAATAATAACACATATTGTCACCAAATTTGGTAGTCCTAGCTCTTATAATAGCTGAGATCTAGATTTTCACACGGACAGACAGACAGACAGACGGACATGGCTATATCGACTCGGCTGTTGATCCTGAGCCAGAATATATATACTTTATGGGGTCGGAGGTGTCTCCTTCTGCCTGTTACATACATTTTCGGTTTGAACAAAGTTATAATACCCTTCTACTACTATGAGTAGCGGGTATAAAAGAAAAAGCTTAAGCGGCATGAACTGGGAATCGAATCACGGGCCTGTCGGTTCAGGAGTTCATCGCTTTTTCACTAAGCTACTGACGCTGTTATCCAACAACTGCAAAAATGTGCATTGTATGGCATTCTTATTATTTCCTGTACAAATAAAGAATTTTCGCTGCCGGAAGCGCTGTTTACAGCTATGGAAAACGTTAAACTGAATAGCTTCTGTGTTTATTATCCGATTGTTACCAAATTTTCAGATATCATCTGGCTAGCTATAGTTATCATATAAACCGAAAATGAACAATATGGCATCAAAATTGCACTTGTAATCAATTTTTTTCGATTTACGGGGGCGGAAGGGGGCGTGGCCAAAATCCAAAATAAACTTGATCAGCGTGCAATAATAACACATTGTCACCAAATTTGGTAGTCCTAGCTCTTATAATAGCTGAGATCTAGATTTTCACACGGACAGACAGACGGACAGACGGACATGGCTATATCGACTCGGTCGGAGGTGTCTCCTTCTGCCTGTTACATACATTTTCGGTTTGAACAAAGTTATAATACCCTTCTACTCTATGAGTAGCGGGTATAAAAGAAAAAGCTTAAGCGGCATGAACTGGGAATCGAATCACGGGCCTGTCGGTTCAGGAGTTCATCGCTTTTTCACTAAGCTACTGACGCTGTTATCCAACAACTGCAAAAATGTGCATTGTATGGCATTCTTATTATTTCCTGTACAAATAAAGAATTTTCGCTGCCAGAAGCGCTGTTTACAGCTATGGAAAACGTTAAACTGAATAGCTTCTGTGTTTATTATCCGATTGTTACCAAATTTTCAGATATCATCTGGCTAGCTATAGTTAGCACATAAACCGAAAATGAACAATATGGCATATACTTTATGGGGTCGGAGGTGTCTCCTTCTGCCTGTTACATACATTTTCGGTTTGAACAAAGTTATAATACCCTTCTACTGTATGAGTAGCGGGTATAAAAAGAAAAAGCTTAAGTGGCATGAACTGGGAATCGAATCACGGGTCTCTCGGTTCAGGAGTTCATCGCTTTTTCACTAAGCTATTTCCGCTGTTATCCAACAACTGCAAAAAATTGCGTTGTATGGCATTCTTATTATTTCCTGTACAAATAAAGAATTTTCGCTGCCAGAAGCGCTGTTTACAGCTATGGAAAACGTTAAACTGAATAGCTTCTGTGTTTATTATCCGATTGTTACCAAATTTTCAGAGATCATCTGGCTAGCTATAGTTATCATGTAAACCGAAAATGAACAATATGGCATCAAAATTGCACTTGTAATCAATCTTTTTTCGATTTACGGGGGCGGAAGGGGGCGTGGCCAAAATCCAAAATAAACTTGATCAGCGTGCAATAATAACATATTGTCACCAAATTTGGTAGTCCTAGCTCTTATAATAGCTGAGATCTAGATTTTCACACGGACAGACAGACGGACAGACGGACATGGCTATATCGACTCGGCTGTTGATCCTGAGCCAGAATATATATACTTTATGGGGTTGGAGGTGTCTCCTTCTGCCTGTTACATACATTTTCAGTTTGAACAAAGTTATAATACCCTTCTACTCTATGAGTAGCGGGTATAAAAAGCTTAAGCGGCATGAACTGGGAATCGAATCACGGGTCTCTCGGTTCAGGAGTTCATCGCTTTTTCACTAAGCTATTTCCGCTGTTATCCAACAACTGCAAAAATTTGCGTTGTATGGCATTCTTATTATTTCCTGTACAAATAAAGAATTTTCGCTGCCAGAAGCGCTGTTTACAGCTATGGAAAACGTTAAACTGAATAGCTTCTGTGTTTATTATCCGATTGTTACCAAATTTTCAGATATCATCTGGCTAGCTATAGTTATCATGTAAACCAAAAATGAACAATATGGCATCAAAATTGCGCTTGTAATCAATTTTTTTCGATTTACGGGGCGGAAGGGGGCGTGGCCAAAATCCAAAATAAACTTGATCAGCGTGCAATAATAACACATATTGTCACCAAATTTTGTAGTCCTAGCTCTTATAATAGCTGAGATCTAGATTTTCACATGGACAGACAGACGGACAGACGGACATGGCTATATCGACTCGGCTGTTGATCCTGAGCCAGAATATATATACTTTATGGGGTCGGAGGTGTCTCCTTCTGCCTGTTACATACATTTTCGGTTTGAACAAAGTTATAATACCCTTCTACTCTATGAGTAGCGGGTATAAAAAAAAAAGCTTAAGCGGCATGAACTGGGAATCGAATCACGGGCCTGTCGGTTCAGGAGTTCATCGCTTTTTCACTAAGCTACTGACGCTGTTATTCAACAACTGCAAAAATGTGCATTGTATGGCATTCTTATTATTTCCTGTACAAATAAAGAATTTTCGCTGCCGGAAGCGCTGTTTACAGCTATGGAAAACGTTAAACTGAATAGCTTCTGTGTTTATTATCCGATTGTTACCAAATTTTCAGAGATCATCTGGCTAGCTATAGTTATCATGTAAACCGAAAATGAACAATATGGCATCAAAATTGCACTTGTAATCAATCTTTTTTCGATTTACGGGGGCGGAAGGGGGCGTGGCCAAAATCCAAAATAAACTTGATCAGCGTGCAATAATAACACATTGTCACCAAATTTGGTAGTCCTAGCTCTTATAATAGCTGAGATCTAGATTTTCACACGGACAGACAGACGGACAGACGGACATGGCTATATCGACTCGGCTGTTGATCCTGAGCCAGAATATATATACTTTATGGGGTCGGAGGTGTCTCCTTCTGCCTGTTACATACATTTTCGGTTTGAACAAAGTTATAATACCCTTCTACTCTATGAGTAGCGGGTATAAAAAGCTTAAGCGGCATGAACTGGGAATCGAATCACGGGTCTCTCGGTTCAGGAGTTCATCGCTTTTTCACTAAGCTACTGACGCTGTTATTCAACAACTGCAAAAATGTGCATTGTATGGCATTCTTATTATTTCCTGTACAAATAAAGAATTTTCGCTGCCAGAAGCGCTGTTTACAGCTATGGAAAACGTTAAACTGAATAGCTTCTGTGTTTATTATCCGATTGTTACCAAATTTTCAGAGATCATCTGGCTAGCAATAGTTATCATGTAAACCGAAAATGAACAATATGGCATCAAAATTGCACTTGTAATCAATCTTTTTTCGATTTACGGGGGCGGAAGGGGGCGTGGCCAAAATCCAAAATAAACTTGATCAGCGTGCAATAATAACACATTGTCACCAAATTTGGTAGTCCTAGCTCTTATAATAGCTGAGATCTAGATTTTCACACGGACAGACAGACGGACATGGCTATATCGACTCGGTCGGAGGTGTCTCCTTCTGCCTGTTACATACATTTTCGGTTTGAACAAAGTTATAATACCCTTCTACTCTATGAGTAGCGGGTATAAAAAGAAAAAGCTTAAGCGGCATGAACTGGGAATCGAATCACGGGCCTGTCGGTTCAGGAGTTCATCGCTTTTTCACTAAGCTACTGACGCTGTTATTCAACAACTGCAAAAATGTGCATTGTATGGAATTCTTATTATTTCCTGTACAAATAAAGAATTTTCGCTGCCGGAAGCGCTGTTTACAGCTATGGAAAACGTTAAACTGAATAGCTTCTGTGTTTATTATCCGATTGTTACCAAATTTTCAGATATCATCTGGCTAGCTATAGTTAGCACATAAACCGAAAATGAACAATATGGCATCAAAATTCGCTTGTAATCAATTTTTTTCGATTTACGAGGGGCGGAAGGGGGCGTGGCCAAAATCCAAAATAAACTTGATCAGCGTGCAATAATAACACATTGTCACCAAATTTGGTAGTCCTAGCTCTTATAATAGCTGAGATCTAGATTTTCACACGGACAGACAGACGGACATGGCTATATCGACTCGGCTGTTGATCCTGAGCCAGAATATATATACTTTATGGGGTCGGAGGTGTCTCCTTCTGCCTGTTACAGAACAAAGTTATAATACCCTTCTACTCTATGAGTAGCGGGTATAAAAAGAAAAAGCTTAAGTGGCATGAACTGGGAATCGAATCACGGGTCTCTCGGTTCAGGAGTTCATCGCTTTTTCACTAAGCTATTGACGCTGTTATCCAACAACTGCAAAAATTTGCATTGTATGGCATTCTTATTATTTCCTGTACAAATAAAGAATTTTCGCTGCCAGAAGCGCTGTTTACAGCTATGGAAAACGTTAAACTGAATAGCTTCTGTGTTTATTATCCGATTGTTACCAAATTTTCAGAGATCATCTGGCTAGCTATAGTTATCATATAAACCGAAAATGAACAATATGGCATCAAAATTGCGCTTATAATCAATTTTTGTCGATTTAAAAGGGCGGAAGGGGGCGTAGCCAAAATCCAAAATAAACTTGATCAGCGTGCTATAATAACACATATTGTCACCAAATTTGGTAGTCCTAGCTCTTATAATAGCTGAGATCTAGATTTTCACACGGACAGATAGACGAACAGACGGACATGGCTATATCGACTCGGCTGTTGATCCTGAGCCAGAATATATATACTGTATGGGGTCGGAGGTGTCTCCTTCTGCCTGTTACATACATTTTCGGTTTGAACAAAGTTATAATACCCTTCTACTCTATCAGTAGCGCGTCTAAAAAGAAAAAGCTTAAGCGGCATGAACTGGGAATCAAATCACGGGTCTGTCGGTTCAGGAGTTCATCGATTTTTCACTAAGCTACTGACGCTGTTATTCAACAACTGCAAAAATTTGCATTGTATGGCATTCTTCTTATTTCCTGTATAAATAAAGAATTTGCGCTGCCGGCAGCGCTGTTTACAGCTATGGAAAACGTTAAGCTGAATAACTTCAGTGTTTATTATCCGATTGTTACCAAATTTTCGAAGATCATCTGGATAGCTACAGTTATCATATAAACCGAAAATCAACAATATGGCATCAAAATTGGGCTTGTAATCAATGTTTTTTCGATTTACGGGGGCGGAAGGGGGCGTGGCTAAAATCCAAAATAAACTTGATCAGCGTGCAATAAAAACACATATTGTCACCAAATTTGGTAGTCCTAGCTCTTATAATAGCTGAGATCTAGATTTTCACACGGACAGACAGACGGACAGACGGACATGGCTATATCGACTCGGCTGTTGATCCTGAGCCAGAATATATATACTTTATGGGGTCGGAGGTGTCTCCTTCTGCCTGTTACATACATTTTCGGTTTGAACAAAGTTATAATACCCTTCTACTCTATGAGTAGCGGGTATAAAATTTGGACACATTTAATTGCGGCATGAACTGGGAACTCGAATCCCGGGTATCTCGGTTCAGGAGTCTCATCGCTTTGTTCACTAAGCTATTAACCCTTTTATCCAACAACTGCAAAAATTTGCATTGTATGGCATTCTTATTATTTCCTGTACAAATAAAGAATTTTCGCTGCCAGAAGCGCTGCTTACAGCTATGATAAACGTTAGGCTGAATAACTTCTGTGTTTATTATCCGATTGTTACCAAATTTGCAGAGATCATCTGGCTAACTATAGATATCATGCAAACTGAAAATGAACAATATGGAATCAAAATTGCGTTTGTAATCAATGTTTTTTCGATTTACGGGGGCGGAAGGGGGCGTGGCTAAAATCTAAAATAAACTTGATCAGCGTGCAATAATAACACATATTGTCACCAAATTTGGTAGTCCTAGCTCTTATAATAGCTGAGATCTAGATTTTCACACGGACAGACGGACATGGCTATATCGACTCGGCTGTTGATCCTGAGCGAGAATATATATACTTTATGGGGTCGGAGGTGTCTCCTTCTGCCTATTACATACATTTTCGGTTTGAACAAAGTTATAATACCCTTCTACTCTATGAGTAGCGGGTATAAAAAGAAAAAGCTTAAGCGGCATGAACTGGGAATCGAATCACGGGCCTGTCGGTTCAGGCCGGTAGCGCTGCTTACAGCTATGGAAAACGTTAGGCTGAATAACTTCTGTGTTTATTATCCGATTGTTACCAAATTCAGAGATCATCTGGCTAGCTATAGTTATCATGTAAACCGAAAATGAACAATATGGCATCATAATTGCGTTTGTAATCAATGTTTTTTCGATTTACGGGCGCGGAAGGGGGCGTGGCTAAAATCTAAAATAAACTTGATCAGCGTGCAATAATAACACATATTGTCACCAAATTTGGTAGTCCTAGCTCTTATAATAACTGAGATCTAGATATTCACACGGACAGACAGACGGACAGACGGACATGGCTATATCGACTCGGCTGTTGATCCTGAGCCAGAATATATATACTTTATGGGGTCGGAGGTGTCTCCTTCTGCCTATTACATACATTTTCGGTTTGAACAAAGTTATAATACCCTTCTACTCTATGAGTAGCGGGTATAAAAAGAAAAAGCTTAAGCGGCATGAACTGGGAATCGAATCACGGGCCTGTCGGTTCAGGCCGGTAGCGCTGCTTACAGCTATGGAAAACGTTAAGCTGAATAACTTCTGTGTTTATTATCCGATTGTTACCAAATTCAGAGATCATCTGGCTAGCTATAGTTATCATGTAAACCGAAAATGAACAATATGGCATCAAAATTGCGCTTGTAATCAATGTTTTTTCGATTTACGGGGGCGGAAGGGGGCATGGCCAAAATCCAAAATAAACTTGATTAGCGTGCAATAATAACACATATTGTCCCCAAATTTGGTAGTACTAGCTCTTATAATAGCTGAGATCTAGATTTTCACACGGACAGACAGACGGACATGGCTATATCGCCTCGGCTGTTGATCCTGAGCCAGAATATATATACTTTATGTAGTCGGAGGTGTCTCTTTCTGCCTGTTACATACATTTTCGGTTTGAAAAAAGTTATAATACCCTTCTTCTCTATGAGGAGCGGGTATAAACATTTTTGCACACATTTAATTTTTGATGCGGGCGGGACTCGAACCTGTAAATGCGTAATAGTACTGTTCGTTTTGCGGTTCAGGAGTTCAACCCTTTTTTCACACACCGTTATCCAACAACTGCACAAATGCATTGTACGGCATTCTTATTATTTCCTGACAAAAAAGATTTTCGCTGCCAGAAGCGCTGCTTACAGCTATGGAAAACGTTAAGCTGAATAACTTCTGTGTTTATTATCCGATTGTTACCAAATTTTCAGAGATCCTCTAGCTAGCTATAGTTATCATGTAAACCGAAAATTAACAATATGGCATCAAAGTTGCGCTTGTTATCAATGTTTTTTTTCGATTTACGGGGGCGGAAGGGGCGTGGCCAAAACCCAAAATAAACTTGATCAGCGTGCAATAATAACACATAATATCACCAAATTTGGTAGTCCTAGCTCTTATAATAGCTGAGATCTAGATTTTCACACGGACAGACGGACATGGCTATATCGACTCGGCTGTTAATCCTGAGCCAGAATATATATACTTTACGGGGTCGGAGGTGTCTCCTTCTGCCAGTTACATAACAATAATAACAAATACTGTCACCAAATTTGGTAGTTCTAGCTCTTATAATAGCTGAGATCTAGATTTTCACACGGACAGACAGAGGGACGGACATACAGACGGACGGCCAGACAGACGGACAGACAGACATGGCTATATCGACTCGGCTGTTGATCCTGAGTCAGAATATATATACTTTATGGGGTCGGAGGTGTGTCCTTCTGCCTGTTACATACATTTTCGGTTTGAACAAAGTTATAACACCCTTCTACTCTATGAGTAGCGGGTATAAAAAGAAAAAGCTTAAGCGGCATGAACTGGGAATCGAATCACGGGCCTGTCGGTTCAGGAGCTCATCGCTTTTTCACTAAGCTACTGACGCTGTTATCCAGCAACTATAGAAATTTGCATTGTATGGCATTCTTATTATTTCCTATACAAATAAAGAATTTTCGCTGCCGGAAGCGCTGTTTACAGCTATGGAAAATGTTAAACTAAAAAGCTTCTGTGTTTATTATCCGATTGTTACCAAAGATATCATCTGGCTAGCTATAGTTAGCATATAAACCGAAAATGAACAATATGGCATCAAAATTGCGGTTGTAATCAATTTTTTTCGTTTTAGAGGGGTGTAAGGGGGTGTGGCCAAAATCCAAAATAAAATTTATCAGCGTGCAATAATAACACATACTGTCACCAAATTTGGTAGTTCTAGCTCTTATAATAGCTGAGATCTAGATTTTCACACGGACAGACAGACGGAGTGACAGACAGACAGACGGACAGACGGACATGGCTATATCGACTCGGCTGTTAATCCTGAGCCAGAATATATATACTTTACGGGGTCGGAGGTGTCTCCTTCTGCCTGTTACATACATTTTCGGTTTGAACAAAGTTATAATACCCTTCTACCCTATGAGTAGCGGGTATAACAAAAGGAAAAGCTTAAGCGGCATGAACTCGGAATCGAATCACGGGCCTGTCGGTTCAGGAGTTCATAGCTTTTCCACTAAGCTACTGACGCTGTTATCCAACAACTGCAAAAATTTGAGTTGTATGCCATTCTTATTATTTTCTGTACAAATTAAGAATTTGTACTGCCGGCAGCGCTGTTAACAGCTATGGAAAACGTTAAACTGAATAACTTCAGTGTTGATTATTCGATTGTTACCAAATTTTCAGAGATCATCAGGCTAGCTATAGTTATCATGTAAACCGAAAATGAACAATATGGCATCAAAATTGCGCTTGTAATCAATGTTTTTCGATTTACAGGGACGGAAGGGGGCGTGGCCAAAATCTAAAATAAACTTGATCAGCGTGCAATAATAACACATACTGTCACCAAATTTGGTAGTTCTAGCTCTTATAATAGGTGAGATCTAGATTTTCACACGGACAGACAGACGGACAGACCGACAGACGGACAGACGGACATGGCTATATCGACTCGGCTGTTTATCCTGAGCCAGAATATATATACTTTATGGGTCGGAGAAGTCTTCTTCTGCCTGTTACATACATTTTCGGCTTGAACAAAGTTATAATACCCTTCTACTCTATGAGTAGCGGGTATAAAAAGAAAAAGCTTAAGCGGCATGAACTGGGAATCGAATCACGGGCCTGTCGGTTCAGGAATTCATCGCTTTTTCACTAAGCTACTGACGCTGTTATCCAGCAACTGCAAAAATTTGCATTGTATGGCATTCTTATTATTTCCAATACAAATAAAGAATTTTCGCTGCCGGAAGCGCTGTTTACAGCTATGGAAAATGTTAAACTGAATAGCTTCTGTGTTTATTACCCGATTGTTACCAAATATATCATCTGGCTAGCTACAGTTAGCATATAAACCGAAAATGAACAATATGGCATTAAAATTGCGCTTATAATCAATTTTTTTCGATTTAGAGGGGCGTAAGGGGGCGTGGCCAAAATCCAAAAAAAACTTGATCAGCGTGCAATAATAACACATAATGTCACCAAATTTGGTAGTCCTAGCTCTTATAATAGCTGAGATCTAGATTTTCACACGGAGAGACAGACGGACAGACGGACATGGCTATATCGACTCGGCTGTTGATCCTGAGCCAGAATATATATACTTTATGGGGTCGGGGGTGTCTCCTTCTGCCTGTTACATAACAATAATAACACATACTGTCACCAAATTTGGTAGTTCTAGCTCTTATAATAGCTGAGATCTAGATTTTCACACGGACAGACAGACGGACGGATATACAGACGGACGGCCAGACAGACGGACAGACAGACGTTGCTATATCGACTCGGCTGTTGATCCTGAGCCAGAATATATATACTTTATGGGGTCGGAGGTGTCTCCTACTGCCTGTTACATACATTTTCGGTTTGAACAAAGTTATAACACCTACTCTATGAGTAGCGGGTATAAAAAGAAAAAGCTCAAGCGGCATGAACTGTTACATACATTTTCGGTTTGAACAAAGTTATAACACCTACTCTATGAGTAGCGGGTATAAAAAGAAAAAGCTCAAGCGGCATGAACTGGGAATCGAATCACGGGCCCTTCGGTTCAGGAGTTCATCGCTTTTTCACTAAGCTACTGACGCTGTTATCCAGCAACTGCAAAAATTTGCATTGTATGGCATTCTTATTAGTTCCTATACAAAAAAAGAAGTTTCGCTGCCGGAAGCGCTGCTTACAGCTATGGAAAATGTTGAACTGAATAGCTTCTGTGTTTATTATCCGATTGTTACCAAAGATATCATCTGGCTAGCTATAGTTAGCATATAAACCGAAAATGAACAATATGGCATTAAAATTGCGCTTGTAATCAATTTTTTTCGATTTAGAGGGGCGTAAGGGGGCGTGGCCAAAATCCAAAATAAACTTGATCAGCGTGCAATAATAACACATAATGTCACCAAATTTGGTAGTCCTAGCTCTTATAATAGCTGAGATCTAGATTTTCACACGGACAGACGGACATAGCTATATCGACTCGGCTGTTGATCCTGAGCCAGAATATATATATTTTATGGGGTCGGGGGTGTCTCCTTCTGCCTGTTACATAACAATAATAACACATACTGTCACCAAATTTGGTAGTTCTAGCTCTTATAATAGCTGAGATCTAGATTTTCACACGGACAGACAGACGGACGGATATACAGACGGACGGCCAGACAGACGGACAGACAGACATGGCTATATCGACTCGGCTGTTGATCCTGAGCCAGAATATATATACTTTATGGGGTCGGAGGTGTCTCCTTCTGCCTGTTACATACATTTTCGGTTTGAACAAAGTTATAACACCCTTCTACCCTATGAGTAGCGGGTATAAAAAGAAAAAGCTCAAGCGGCATGAACTGGGAATCGAATCACGGGCCCTTCGGTTCAGGAGTTCATCGCTTTTTCACTAAGCTACTTACGCTGTTATCCAGCAACTGCAAAAATTTGCATTGTATGGCATTCTTATTAGTTCCTATACAAAAAAAGAATTTTCGCTGCCGGAAGCGCTGCTTACAGCTATGGAAAATGTTGAACTGAATAGCTTCTGTGTTTATTATCCGATTGTTACCAAAGATATCATCTGGCATATAAACCGAAAATGAACAATATGGCATTAAAATTGCGCTTGTAATCAATTTTTTTCGATTTAGAGGGGCGTAAGGGGGCGTGGCCAAAATCCAAAATAAACTTGATCAGCGTGCAATAATAACACATAATGTCACCAAATTTGGTAGTCCTAGCTCTTATAATAGCTGAGATCTAGATTTTCACACGAACAGACGGACATGGCTATATCGACTCGGCTGTTGATCCTGAGCCAGAATATATATACTTTATGGGGTCGGGGGTGTCTCCTTCTGCCTGTTACATAACAATAATAACACATACTGTCACCAAATTTGGTAGTTCTAGCTCTTATAATAGCTGAGATCTAGATTTTCACACGGACAGACAGACGGACGGATATACAGACGGACGGCCAGACAGACATGGCTATATCGACTCGGCTGTTGATCCTGAGCCAGAATATATATACTTTATGGGGTCGGAGGTGTCTCCTTCTGCCTGTTACATACATTTTCGGTTTGAACAAAGTTATAACACCTACTCTATGAGTAGCGGGTATAAAAAGAAAAAGCTTAAGCCGCTGAACTGGGAATCGAATCACGGGCCTGTCGGTTCAGGAGTTTATCGCTTTTTCACTAAGCTACTGACGCTGTTATCCAGCAACTGCAAAAATTTGCATTGTATGGCATTCTTATTATTTCCTATACAAATAAAGAGTTTTCACTGCCGGAAGCGCTGCTTACAGCTATGGAAAATGTTAAGCTGAATAGCTTCTGTGATTATTATCCGATTGTTACGAAAAATATCATCTGGCTAGCTATAGTTAGCATATAAACCGAAAATGAACAATATGGCATCAAAATTGCGCTTGTAATCAATTTTTTTTCGATTTAGAGGGGCGTGGAAAAATCCAAAATAAACTTGATCAGCGTGCAATAATAAGACATACTGTCACCAAATTTGGTAGTTCTAGCTCTTATAATAGCTGAGATCTAGATTTTCACACGGACTAACGGACGGAGTGACAGACAGACAGACGGACAGACGGACATGGCTATATCGACTCGGCTGTTGATCCTGAGCCAGAATATATATACTTTACGGGGTCGGAGGTGTCTCCTTCTGCCTGTTACATACATTTTCGGCTTGAACAAAGTTATAATACCCTTCTACCCTATGAGTAGCGGGTATAAAAAAAGGAAAAGCTTAAGCGGCATGAACTGGGAATCGAATCACGGGCCTGTCGGTTCAGGAGTTCATAGCTTTTCCACTAAGCTACTGACGCTGTTATCCAACAACTGCAAAAATTTGAGTTGTATGGCATTCTTATTATTTTCTGTACAAATTAAGAATTTGCGCTGCCGGCAGCGCTGTTAACAGCTATGGAAAACGTTAAACTGAATAACTTCTGTGTTTATTATTCGATTGTTACCAAATTTTTAGAGATCATCAGGCTAGCTATAGTTATCATATAAACCGAAAATGAACAATATGGCATCAAAATTGCGCTTGTAATCAATTTTTTTCGATTAACAGGGGCGGAAGGGGGCGTGGCCAAAATCCAAAATAAACTTGATCAGCGTGCAATAATAACATATACTGTCACCAAATTTGGTAGTTCTAGCTCTTATAATAGCTGAGGTCTAGATTTTCACACGGACAGACAGACGGACAGACCGACAGACGGACAGACGGACATGGCTATATCGACTCGGCTGTTTATCCTGAGCCAGAATATATATACTTTATGGGTCGGAGGTGTCTCCTTCTGCCTGTTACATACATTTTCGGTTTGAACAAAGTTATAATACCCTTCTACTCTATGAGTAGCTGGTATAAAAAGCTTAAGCGGCATGAACTGGGAATCGAATCACGGGCCTGTCGGTTCAGGAGTTCATCGCTTTTTCACTCAGCTACTGACGCTGTTATCCAACAACTGCAAAAATGTGCATTGTATGGCATTCTTATTATTTCCTGTACAAATAAAGAATTTTCGCTGCCGGAAGCGCTGTTTACAGCTATGGAAAACGTTAAACTGAATAGCTTCTGTGTTTATTATCCGATTGTTACCTAATTACCAAAGTTAGCACATAAACCGAAAATGAACAATATGGCATCAAAATTGCGCTTATAATCAATTTTTTTCGAATTCGAAGGGCGGAAGGGGGCGTGGCCAAAATCCGAAATATACTTGATCAGCGTGCAATAATAACACATAATGTCACCAAATTTGGTAGTCCTAGCTCTTATAATAGCTGAGATCTAGATTTTCACACGGACAGACGGACATGGCTATATCGACTCGGCTGTTGATCCTGAGCCAGAATATATATACTTTATGGGGTCGGGGGTGTCTCCTTCTGCCTGTTACATAACAATAATAACACATACTGTCACCAAATTTGGTAGTTCTAGCTCTTATAATAGCTGAGATCTAGATTTTCACACGGACAGACAGACGGACGGATATACAGACGGACGGCCAGACAGACATGGCTATATCGACTCGGCTGTTGATCCTGAGCCAGAATATATATACTTTATGGGGTCGGAGGTGTCTCCTTCTGCCTGTTACATACATTTTCGGTTTGAACAAAGTTATAATACCCTTCTACCCTATGAGTAGCGGGTATAAAAAAAGGAAAAGCTTAAGCGGCATGAACTGGGAATCGAATCACGGGCCTGTCGGTTCAGGAGTTCATAGCTTTTCCACTAAGCTACTGACGCTGTTATCCAACAACTGCAAAAATTTGAGTTGTATGGCATTCTTATTATTTTCTGTACAAATTAAGAATGTGCGCTGCCGGCAGCGCTGTTAACAGCTATGGAAAACGTCAAACTGAATAACTTCTGTGTTTATTATTCGATTGTTACCAAATTTTTAGAGATCATCAGGCTAGCTATAGTTATCATATAAACCGAAAATGAACAATATGGCATCAAAATTGCGCTTGTAATCAATTTTTTCGATTAACAGGGGCGGAAGGGGGCGTGGCCAAAATCCAAAATAAACTTGATCAGCGTGCAATAATAACATATACTGTCACCAAATTTGGTAGTTCTAGCTCTTATAATAGCTGAGGTCTAGATTTTCACACGGACAGACAGACGGACTGACCGACAGACGGACAGACGGACATGGCTATATCGACTCGGCTGTTTATCCTGAGCCAGAATATATATACTTTATGGGTCGGAGGTGTCTCCTTCTGCCTGTTACATACATTTTCGGTTTGAACAAAGTTATAACGCCCTTCTACTCTACGAGTAGCGGGTATAAAAAGAAAAAGCTTAAGCGGCATGAACTGGGAATCGAATCACGGGCCTGTCGGTTCAGGAGTTTATCGCTTTTTCACTAAGCTACTGACGCTGTTATCCAGCAACTGCAAAAATTTGCATTGTATGGCATTCTTATTATTTCCTATACAAATAAAGAATTTTCGCTGCCGGAAGCGCTGCTTACAGCTATGGAAAATGTTAAACTGAATAGCTTCTGTGATTATTATCCGATTGTTACCAAATTTTCAGATATCATCTGGCTAGCTATAGTTAGCATATAAACCGAAAATGAACAATATGGCATCAAAATTGCGCTTGTAATCAATTTTTTTCGATTTAGAGGGGCGTGGCAAAATCCAAAATAAACTTGATCAGCGTGCAATAATAAGACATACTGTCACCAAATTTGGTAGTTCTAGCTCTTATAATAGCTGAGATCTAGATTTTCACACGGACTAACAGACGGAGTGACAGACAGACAGACGGACAGACGGACATGGCTATATCGACTCGGCTGTTGATCCTAAGCCAGAATATATATACTTTACGGGGTCGGAGGTGTCTCCTTCTGCCTGTTACATACATTTTCGGTTTGAACAAAGTTATAATACCCTTCTACCCTATGAGTAGCGAGTATAAAAAAAGGAAAAGCTTAAGCGGCATGAACTGGGAATCGAATCACGGGCTGTCGGTTCAGGAGTTCATAGCTTTTCCACTAAGCTACTGACGCTGTTATCCAACAACTGCAAAAATTTGAGTTGTATGGCATTCTTATTATTTTCTGTACAAATTAAGAATTTGCGCTGCTGGCAGCGCTGTTAACAGCTATGGAAAACGTTAAACTGAATAACTTCTGTGTTTATTATTCGATTGTTACCAAATTTTTAGAGATCATCAGGCTAGCTATAGTTATCATATAAACCGAATAAACCGAAACAATATGGCATCAAAATTGCGCTTGTAATCAATTTTTATACCCGCCACTCATAGAGTAGAAGGGTATTATAACTTTGTTCAAACCGAAAATGTATGTAACAGGCAGAAGGAGACACCTCCGACCCCATAAAGTATATATATTCTGGCTCAGGATCAACAGCCGAGTCGATATAGCTATGTCCGTCTGTCCGTCTGTCTCTCCGTGTGAAAATCTAGCTCTCAGCTATTATAAGAGCTAGAACTACAATATGTGTTGTTACTGCACGCTGATCAAGTTTATTTTGGATTTTAGCCACGCCCCCTTCCGCCCCCGTAAATCGAAAAAACATTGATTACAAGCGCAATTTTGATGCCATATTGTTCATTTTCGGTTTACATGATAACTATAGCTAGCCAGATGATCTCTGAAAATTTGGTAACAATCGGATAATAAACACAGAAGTTATTCAGCTTAACGTTTTCCATAGCTGTAAACAGCGCAGCCGGGAGCGCAAATTTTTTATTTATGCAGGAAATAATAAGAATGCCATACAGTGCAAATTTTTGCAGTTGTTGGATAACAGCGTCAGTAGCTTAGTGGAAAATCGATGAACTCCCCCTCCGATTCCCAGTTCATGCCGCTTAAGTTTTTTCTTTTTATACCCGCTACTCATAGAGTATGTAGAAGGGTATTATAACTTTGTTCAAACCGAAAATGTATGTAACAGGCAGAAGGAGACAAGTATATATATTCTGTCTCAGGATCAACAGCCGAGTCGATATAGCCATGTCCGTCTGTCCGTCTGTCTGTCTGTCCGTCTTTCTGTCCGTGTGAAAATCTAGATCTCACCTATTATAAGAGCTAAAACTACCAAATTTGGTGACAGTATGTGTTATTATTGCACGCTGATCAAGTTTATTTTGGATTTTGGCCACGCCTCCTTCCGCCCCTGTAAATCGAAAAAACATTGATTACAAGCGCAATTTTGATGCCATATTGTTCATTATTGTTTACATACATACATATATATTGTACATACATATTGTTTACATGATAACTATAGCTAGCCAGATGATCTCTGAAAATTTGGTAAGAATCGGATAATAAACACAGAAGTTATTGAGCCTAACGTTTTCCAGCGCTGCTTGCAGATTGTACCGAATCGTGTGTGTGTGTACGGTGGTGAAATGGATTAAGTTGTGGACTGCAAAACGAACAGTACTATTGTGCATTTACGGGTTCGAGTCCCGCCCGCGTCAAAAATTAAATGTGTGCAAAAATGTTTATACCCGCTACTCATAGAGTTGAAGGGTATTATAACTTTGTTCAAACCGAAAATGTATGTAACAGGCAGAAGGAGACACCTCCGACCCCATAAAGTATATATATTCTGGCTCAGGATCAACAGCCGAGTCGATATAGCCATGTCCGTCTGTCCGTCTGTCTCTCCGTGTGAAAATCTAGATCTCAGTTATTATAAGAGCTAGAACTACCAAACTTGGTGACAGTATGTGTTATTATTGCACGCTGATCAAGTTTATTTTGGATTTTGGCCACCCCCCTTTCCGCCCCTCGAATTCGAAAAAATTGATTACAAGCGAATTTTGATGCCATATTGTTCATTTTCGGTTTATGTGCTAACTATAGCTAGCCAGATGATATCTGAAAATTTGGTAACAATCGGATAATAAACACAGAAGCTATTCAGTTTAACGTTTTCCATAGCTGTAAACAGCGCTTCCGGCAGCGAAAATTCTTTATTTGTACAGAAAATAATAAGAATGCCATATAATGCACATTTTTGCAGTTGTTGGATAACAGCGTCAGTAGCTTAGTGAAAAAGCGACGAACTCCTGAACCGACAGGGCCGTGATTCGATTGCCAGTTCATGCCGCTTAAGCTTTTTCTTTTTTTATACCCGCTACTCATAGAGTAGAAGGGTATTATAACTTTGTTCAAACCGAAAATGTATGTAACAGGCAGAAGGAGACACCTCCGACCCCATAAAGTATATATATTCTGGCTCAGGATCAACAGCCGAGTCCATATAGCCATGTCCGTCTGTCTGTCCGTGTGAAAGTCTAGATCTCAGCTATTATAAGAGCTAGAACTACCAAATTTGGTGACAGTATGTGTTATTATTGCACGCTGATCAAGTTTATTTTGGATTTTGGTCACGCCCCCTTCCGCCCCTGTAAATCGAAAAAAATTGATTACAAGCGCAATTTTGATGCCATATTGTTAATTTTCGATTTTTATGATAACTATAGCTAGCCAGATGATCTCTGAAAATTTGGTTACAATCGGATAATAAACACAGAAGTTAATCAGCTTAACGTTTTCCATAGCTGTAAACAGCGCAGCCGGGAGCGCAAATTCTTTATTTATGCAGGAAATAATAAGAATGCCATACAATGCAAATTTTTACAGTTGTTGGATAACAGCGTCAGTAGCTTAGTGGAAAATCGATGAACTCCTGAACCGACAAGCCCGAGAATCGATTCCCAGTTCATGCCGCTTAAGTTTTTTCTTTTCATACCCGCTACTCATAGAGTAGAAGGGTATTATAACTTTCTTCAAACCGAAAATGTATGTAACAGGCAGAAGGAGACACCTCCGACCCTATAAAGTATATATATTCTTGCTCAGGATCAACAGCCGAGTCGATATAGCCATGTCCGTCTGTCCGTCTGTCTGTCTGTCCGTCTGTCTGTCCGTGTGAAAATCTAGATCTCAGCTATTATAAGAGCTAGAACTACCAAATTTGGTGACAGTATGTGTTATTATTGCGCGCTGATCAAGTTTATTTTGGATCTTGGCCACGCCCCCTTCCGTCCCTCTAAATCGAAAAAAATTGATTACAAGCGGAAGTTTGATGCCATATTGTTCATTTTCGGTTTATATGCTAACTATAGCTAGCCAGATAATATCTGAAAATTTGGTAACAATGGGATAATAAACACAGAAGCTATTCAGTTTAACGTTTTCCATAGCTTCCGGCAGCGTAAATTCTTTATTTGTACGGGGAATAATAAGAATGCCATACAGTGCAAATTTTTGCAGTTGTTGGATAACAGCGTCAGTAGCTTAGTGAAAAAGCGATGAATTCCTGAACCGACAGGCCCGTGATTCGATTCCCAGTTCATGCCGCTTAAGCTTTTTCTTTTTTTATACCCGCTACTCATAGAGTAGAAGGGTATTATAACTTTGTTCAAACCGAAAATGTATGTAACAGGCAGAAGGAGACACCTCCGATCCCATAAAGTATATATATTCTGGCTCAGAATATTGATTACAAGCGCAATTTTGATGCCATATTCTTTATTTTCGGTTTACATGATAACTATAGCTAGCCAGATGATCTCTGAAAATTTGGTAACAATCGGATAATAAACACAGAAGCTATTCACTTTAACGTTTTCCATAGCTGTAAACAGCGCTTCCGGCAGCGAAAATTCTTTATTTGTACAGGAAATAATAAGAATGCCATACAATGCAAATTTTTGCAGTTGTTGGATAACAGCGTCAGTAGTTTAGTGAAAAAGCGATGAACTCCTGAACCGACAGGCCCGGGATTCGATTCACAGTTCATGCTTTTTCTTTTTATAGCCGCTACTCATAGAGTAGAAGGGTACTACAACTTTGTTCAAACCGAAAATGTATGTAACAGGTAGAAGGAGACACCTCCGACCCCATAAAGTGGCTCAGGATCAACAGCCGAGTCGATATAGCCATGTCCGTCTGTCCGTCTGTCTGTCTGTCCGTCTGTCTGTCTGTCCGTGTGAAAATCTAGATCTCAGCTATTATAAGAGCTAGGACTATCAAAGTTGGTGACAGTATGTGTTATTATTGCACGCTGATCAAGTTTATTTTGGATTTTGGCCACGCCCCCTTCCGCCCCTCGAATTCGAAAAAAATTGGTTACAAGCGCAATTTTGATGCCAATTCCGGTTTATGTGCTAACTATAGCTAGCCAGATATGATATCTGAAAATTTGGTAACAATCGGATAATAAACACAGAAGCTATTCAGTTTAATGTTTTCCATAGCTGTAAACAGCGCTTCCAGCAGCGAACATTCTTTAATTGTACAGAAAATAATAAGAATGCCATACAATGCAAATTTTTGCAGTTGTTGGATAACAGCGTCAGTAGCTTAGTGAAAAAGCGATGAAAATTTAAAAAATTTGGTAACAATCGGATAATAAACACAGAAGTTATTCAGCCTAACGTTTTTCATAGATGTAAGCAGCGCTGCAGGCAGCGCTGCTTGCAGCATTGTACCAAATCGTGTGTGCGTGTACGGTGGTGAAATGGGTAAAGTTGTGGACTGCAAAACGAACAGTACTATTATGCATTTACGGGTTCGAGTCCTGCCCGCATCAAAAATTAAATGTGTGCAAAAATGTTTTTTTTTTATACCCGCTACTCATAGAGTAGAAGGGTATTCCAACTTTGTTCAAACCGAAATTGTATGTAACAGGCAGAAGGAGACACCTCCGACCCCATAAAGTATATATATTCTGGCTCAGGATCAACAGCCGAGTCGATATACCCATGTCCGTCTGTCTGCCCGTGTGAAAATCTAGATCTCAGCTATTATAAGAGCTAGGACTACCAAATTTGGTGACAATATGTGTTATTATTGCACGCTAATCAAGTTTATTTTAGATTTTGGCCACGCCCCCTTCCGCCCCCGTAAATCGAAAAAATATTGATTACAAGCGCAATTTTGATGCCATATTGTTCATTTTCGGTTTATATGCTAACTATAGCTAGCCAGATGATCTCTGAAAATTTGGTAACAATCGAATAATAAACACAGAAGCTATTCAGCCTAACGTTTTCCACGTTAGGCCGTGCTGCGGCAGCGCTGCTTGCGGCATTGTACCGAATCGTGTGTGCGTGTACGGTGGTGAAATGGGTTCAGTTGTGGACTGCAAAACGAACAGTACTATTATGCATTTACAGGTTCGAGTCCCGTCCGCATTAAAAATGCTTGTAGCATTGTACCGAATCGTGTGTGCGTGTACGGTGGTGAAATGGGTTAAGTTGTGGACTGCAAAACGAACAGTACTATTATGCAGTTACGGGCTCGAGACCCGCCCGCATCAAAAATTAAATGTGTGCAAAAATGTGTTTATACCCACTACTCATAGAGTAGAAGGGTATTATAACTTTGTTCAAACCGAAAATGTATGTAACAGGCAGAAGGAGACACCTCCGACCCCATAAAGTGGCTCAGGATCAACAGCCGAGTCGATATAGCCATGTCCGTCTGTCCGTCTGTCTGTCTGTCCGTCTGTCTGTCTGTCCGTGTGAAAATCTAGATCTCAGCTATTATAAGAGCTAGGACTACCAAATTTGGTGACAATATGTGTTATTATTGCACGCTGATCAAGTTTATTTTGGATTTTGGCCACGCCCCTTTCCGCCCCTCGAATTCGAAAAAATTGATTACAAGCAAATTTTGATGCCATATTGTTCATTTTCGGTTTATGTGCTAACTATAGCTAGCCAGATGATATCTGAAAATTTGGTAACAATCGGATAATAAACACAGAAGCTATTCAGTTTAATGTTTTCCATAGCTGTAAACAGCGCTTCCAGCAGCGAACATTCTTTAATTGTACAGGAAATATTAAGAATGCCATACAATGCAAATTTTAGCAGTTGTTGGATAACAGCGTCAGTAGCTTAGTGAAAAAGCGATGAAAATTTAAAAAATTTGGTAACAATCGGATAATAAACACAGAAGTTATTCAGCCTAACGTTTTCCATAGCTGTAAGCAGCGCTGCCGGCAGCCGGCAGCGCTGCTTGCAGCATTGTGCCGAATAGTGTGTGTGTGTACGGTGGTGAAATGGGTTAAGTTGTGGACTGCATAATGAACAGAACTATTATGCATTTATGGGTTCGAGTCCCACCCGCATCAAAAATTAAATGTGTGCAGACATGTTTTTTTTTTTTTATTTTAGATTTTGACTTTGCATAAATATTGCAAGTCCATAACCTTTTACGGTCAAAATATGGTTGCGGCCGTTCTTTATTGTTCCGCAAATAATTTTGATGTACGAGCAGCTCGGTAGCGGGTATATTACAGTCGAGCACACTCGAATGTAGCTTTCTTAATTGTTTTCGATTAACAGGGGCGGAAGGGGGCGTGGCCAAAATCCAAAATAAACTTGATCAGCGTGCAATAATAACACATACTGTCACCAAATTTGGTAGTTCTAGCTCTTATAATAGCTGAGGTCTAGATTTTCACACGGACAGACAGACGGACAGCCCGACAGACGGACAGACGGACATGGCTATATCGACTCGGCTGTTTATCCTGAGCCAGAATATATATACTTTATAGGTCGGAGGTGTCTTCTTCTGCCTGTTACATACATTTTCGGTTTGAACAAAGTTATAATACCCTTCTACTCTATGAGTAGCTGGTATAAAAAGCTTAAGCGGCATGAACTGGGAATCGAATCACGGGCCTGTCGGTTCAGGAGTTCATCGCTTTTTCACTAAGCTACTGACGCTGTTATCCAACAACTGCAAAAATGTGCACTGTATGGCATTCTTATTATTTCCTGTACAAATAAAGAATTATCGCTGCCGGAAGCGCTGTTTACAGCTATGGAAACGTTAAACTGAATAGCTTCTGTGTTTATTATCCGATTGTTACCTAATTACCAAAGTTAGCACATAAACCGAAAATGAACAATATGGCATCAAAATTGCGCTTATAATCAATTTTTTTCGAATTCGAAGGGCGGAAGGGGGCGTGGCCAAAATCCGAAATATACTTGATCAGCGTGCAATAATAACACATACTGTCTCCAAATTTGGTAGTTCTAGCTCTTATAATAGCTGAGATCTAGATTTTCACACGGACAGACAGACGGACGGACATACAGACGGACGGCCAGACAGACGGACAGACAGACATGGCTATATCGACTCGTCTGTTGATCCTGAGGCAGAATATATATACTTTATGGGGTCGGAGGTGTCTTCTTCTGCCTGTTACATACATTTTCGGTTTGATCAAAGTTATAATACCCTTCTACTCTATGAGTAGCGGGTATAATAATTCTACCTGTTGAAGACTATAAATCGAATACGTGCATGTATGTGCCATTTTAATACCTCTTTATATACTTGAATGGAAAGTGTTCTAGAGCATTCTTACTTTTAATAAATTTTGTTAAAAAAACGACCGATAGGTTCTATGGCATCTGTACGATGTATCGGTCCGTACCGGCTCGTTCCGACTTATTTACAGCAGGCAGCAATAAGAAACGTATACAAAGTTTCATGAAGGCAGCGCAAAAAGGGAGGCAAAAACTTTTTTTTGGAAAAAATAAGAAAAGTTCGATTTCCCCCACCATGACACGCATGCATGCGGAATCGAACGTGGGACCCATTACCTAAGAGGTCCACCACTTCTACATTCAGCCATTTAGCCATTTCGCAAATTTTGCCAAAGTTACATTATGAGACCATTCGGAAATTCTTGCACGACAAAAACAAAGTCTGAATGCATGATGCGTGTTGTTGTTGCTATTTATTTTCAAAACTTCAAAACAGCTCGACTGTAATATACCCGCTACCCAGCTGCTCGTACATCAAAATTATTTGCGGAACAATAAAGAACGGATGCAATCATATTTTAAATAAAACGCACGACCACCAATTAATGCACATTAAAAATTAAAGTATTAGTTCTTAAAAAAAAACAAGTAAGAAAGCTACAGTCGAGTGTGCTCGACTGTAATATACCCGCTACCCAGCTGCTCATACATCATTTATTTGCGGAACAAAAAAAAAACGGCTACAATCATATTTTGACCGTAAAAGGCTATGGACTTATAATATTTAAGCAAAGTCAAAATATAAAATAAAAAAAAAAAACATTTTTGCACACATTTAATTTTTTATGCGGGCGGGATTCGAACCCGTAAATGTATAATAGTACTGTTCGTTTTGCAGTCCACAACTTAACCAATTTCACCACCGTACACGCACACACGATTCGCCACAATGCTGCCGGCAGCGCTGCTTACAGCTATGGAAAACGTTAAGCTGAATAACTTCTGTGTTTATTATCCGATTATTACCAAATTTTCACAGATCATCTGGCTAGGTATGGTTATCATGTAAACCGAAAATGAACAATATGGCATCAAAATTGCACTTGCTATCAATGTTTTTCGATTTACGGAGGCGGAAGGGGGCGTGGCCAAAATCCAAAATAAACTTGATCAGCGTGCAATAATAACACATATTGTCACCAAATTTGGTAGTCCTAGCTCTTATAATAGCTGAGATCTAGATTTTCACACGAACAGACAGACGGACAGACGGACATGGCTATATCGACTCGGCTGTTGATCCTGAGCCAGAATATATATACTTTGTGGGGTCGGAGGTGTCTCCTTCTGCCTGTTACATACATTTTCGGTTTGAACAAAGTTATAATACCCTTCTACTCTATGAGTAGCGGGTATAAAAACACGTATAGACCTAAGCAAACACGGATATCTATATTAACAAGTAAGAAAGCTACATTCGAGTGGGCTCGACTGTAATATACCCGCTACCCACCTGTTCATACATCAAAATTATTTGCGGATATTTAAGTATAAATTTTGACCGTAAAAGGCCATGGACTTACAATATTTATGCAATGTTACAATCCGATCGGGCAATAAATATAGAAGTAATTGAAGAAAACGTTTTTCACAGTTCCGTTGCCCGCGACTTTACAGCATATCGTCTGCATCATTTTAGCCTTTGTGTGTGTATGTATGTGAGAGAGCGAGTTAGTACTAGTTAGTGCAACTACGAAGTTGGTCGAATGATATATTACGGTCGGGCTGTAGCTTTCCTTACTTGTTCTTAATTGAACTTCAATTCGTTTATTTTTTTTACAGCAAACCGTCGTGTATTTAATATTTTGCTCAAATGGACAAATCGAACTAAACTTGTTCATTTGCCCATCGGTGGACTCCAAGGACTGAAGGCAGGGCCACAGACCACCCCTCAACCCTGTACGGATCGCAGGATCCCTAGTAGTCAAGGGACAAACAAGATGAAATCCAGATCATCCGAGTTACCAATTGTACTGTAGATTGCAGAAAACCAATGTCAAGAAAACTAATAACAAACTAAAACACGAATAGACCTAAGCAAACACGGATATTTAAATCGCCGGCAGCGCTGCTTACAGCTATGGAAAACGTAAGGCAGAATAAGTGCTGTGTTTATTAGCCGATTGTTACCAAATTTTCAGAGGTCATTTGACTAACTATAGTTATATGTAAACCGAAAATGAACAATATGGGATGAAAATTGCGCTTGTAATCAATTTTTTCGATTAACGGAGGCGGAAGGGGGCATGGCCAAAATCCAAAGTAAACTTGATCAGCGTGCAATAATAAAACATTTTGTCACCAAATTTGGAAGTCCTAGCTCTTATAATAGCTGAGATCTAGAGGTTCACACGGACAGACAGACGGACAGATGGACAAACGGACAGACAGACAGACGAACATGGCTATATCGACTCGGCTGTTGATCCTGAGCCAGAATATATATACTTTATGGGGACGGAGGTGTGTCCTTCTGCCTGTTACATACATTTTCGGTTTGAACAAAGTTATAATACCCTTTTAATCTATGAGTAGCGGGTATAAAAAAAAACAAGTAAGAAAGCTACAGTCGAGTCTGCTCGACTGTAATATACCCGCTACCCATTTGCTTGTACATAATTTATTTGCGGAACAAAAAAACGGCTACAATCATATTTTGACCGTAAAAGGCTATGGACTTATAATATTTATGCAAAGTCAAAATATAAAATAAAAAAAAAAACATTTTTGCACACATTTAATTTTTGATGCGGGGGGGACTCGAACCCGTAAATGCATAATAGTACTGTTCGTTTTGCAGTCCACAACTTAACCCATTTCACCACCATACACGCACACACGATTCGGCACAATGCTGCATGCAGCGCTGCCGGCAGCGCTGTTTACAGCTATGGAAAACGTTAAGCTGAATAACTTCTGTGTTTATTATCCGATTGTTACCACATTTTTAGAGATCATTTGGCTAGCTATAGTTATCATATAAACCGAAAATGAACAATATGGCATCAAAATTGCGCTTGTAATCAATGTTTTTTTTCGATTTACGGGGGCGGAAGGGGGCGTGGCCAAAATCCAAAATAACCTTGATCAGCGTGCGATAATAACACATATTGTCACCAAATTTGGTAGTCCTAGCTCTTATAATAGCTGAGATCTAGATATTCACACGGACAGACAGACGGACAGACGGACATGGCTATATCGACTCGGCTGTTGATCCTAAGCCAGAATATATATACTTTATGGGGTCGGAGGTGTCTCCTTCTGCCTGTTACATACATTTTCAGTTTGAACAAAGTTATAATACCCTTCTACTCTATGAGTGGCGGGTATAAAAAGAACAAGCTTAAGCGGCATGAACTGGGAATCGAACCACGGGCCTGTCGGTTCAGGAGTTCATCGCTTTTCCACTAAGCTACTGACGCTATTACCCAACAACTGCAAAAATTTGCATTGTAAGGCATTCTTATTATTTCCTGCACAAATAAAGAATTTGCGCCGCCGGCAGCGCTGCTTACAGCTATGGAAAACGTTAAGCTGAATAACTTCTGTGTTTATTATCCGATTGTTACCAAATTTTCAGAGATCATCTGGCTGGCTATAGATATCATACAAACCGAAAATGAACAATATGACATCAAAATTGCTCTTGTAATCAATGTTTTTTCGATTTACAGGGGCGGAAGGGGGCGTGGCTAAAATCCAAAATAAACGTGGTCAGCGTGCAATAATAACACATACTATCTCTAAATTTGGTAGTTCTAGCTCTTATATTAGCTGAGATCTAGATTTTCACACGGACAGACACACGGACAGACGGACAGACAGACGGACAGACAGACAGACAGACAGACAGACAGACAGACAGACAGACAGACAGACAGACAGACAGACAGACAGACGGACAGACGGACATGGCTATGTTGACTCGGCTGTTGATCCTGAGCCAGAATATATATACTTTATGGGGTCGGAGGTGTCTCCTTCTGCCTGGTACATACATTTTCGGTTTGAACAAAGTTATAATACCCTTCTACTCTATGAGTAGCGGGTATAAAAACACGTATAGACCTAAGCAAACACGGATATCTATATTAACAAGTAAGAAAGCTACATTCGAGTGGGCTCGACTGTAATATACCCGCTACCCACCTGTTCATACATCAAAATTATTTGCGGATATTTAATTATAAATTTTGACCGTAAAAGGCCATGGACTTACAATATTTATACAATGTTACAATCCGATCGGGCAATAAATACAGAAGTAATTAAAGAAAACGTTTTTCATAGTTCCGTTGCCCGCGACATTACAGCATATTGTCTGGATCGTTTTAGCCTTTGTGTGTGTATGTATGTGTGAGAGCTTGTTCTTAATTGAACTTCAATTCGTTTATTTTTTTTACAGCAAACCGTCGGGTATTTAATATTTTGCTCAAATGGACAAATCGAACTAAACTTGTTCATTTGCTCATCGGTGGACTCCAAGGACTGAAGGCAGGGCTACAGACCACCCCTCAACCCTGTACGGATCGCAGGATCCCTAGTAGTCATGGGACAAACAAGATGAAATCCAGATCATCCGAGTTACCCATTGTACTGTAGATTGCAGAAAACCAATGTCAAGAAAACTAATAACAAACTAAAACAGGAATAGAAATAAGCAAACACGGATATTTAAATCGCCGGCAGCGCTGCTTACAGCTATGGAAAACGTAAGGCTGAATAACTGCTGTGTTTATTAGTCGATTGTTACCAAATTTTTAGAGCCAGAATATGTACACATTTTTTGAACTCGGACATGTCTCCTTCTGCCTCTTACATACATTTTCGGTTTGAACAAAATTATAATACCCTTCTACTCTATGAGTAGCGGATATAAAAACTGTAAGACGATAAATCAAACAAAAAGATTACATAAGTGACCCTTCAACGTAAAAGAAAACAAGTAAGGAAAGCTACAGTCGAGCGCACCCGGTCGTAAGATACCTTTCGACCAACTTCGTAGTTGAGCTAACTAGTACTAACTCGCTCTCACACACACATACCGACACACTCACAAAGGCTAAAATGATGCAGACAACATTCTGTAATTACCCGTGCAACGGAACTATGAAAAACGTTTTCTTTAATAACTTATTGTCCAATCGAATTGTAATTTTGGGATTGGGTGTTACATGTTCTAAAGCAGAAATCTATAACCTAAATACTTTCCTTAATATTCGTGAATTATCGATTGCGTGGGCGGTGCGCGTGGCACCTCAAATTTAAAATATTCTTTATCTGCACATGATTTACAGGAATTATCATTCCAAACTTGGTGTCTGTAACTGTAATACTTTCCATAATATTAAAAAATTGTTGATTTGCGTGGGCGGTGGGCGTGGCACCTCAAAATTTAAATAAACATCATCTGCGCTTGGTTCACAGGAACTATATAGCCAAATATTGTGTCTGTAACTGTAATACTTTTCTTAATATACGTAAATTATTGATTTGCGTGGGCGGTGGGTGTGGAATTCCAAATGTGAAATAAAACTTGATCCGCGTATGGTATACAGGAACCATAATGTCAAATATGGTACCCTAGCTGTTGTAATAGCTGAGATCTCAACGTTCATACAGACAGGCAGACTCGACTCGGCTGTTGATACTGAGCCAGAATATATATACTTTTTTCGAGATCTAGATTTTCAGACGGACAGACAGACGGACGGACAGACAGACGGACAGACAGAGAGACGGACAGACGGACATGGCTATATCGACTCGGCTGTTGATCCTGAGCCAGAATATATATATACTTTATGGGGTCGGAGGTGTCTCCTTCTGCCTGTTACATACATTTTCGTTTTGAACAATGTTATAATACCCTTCTTTTCTATGAGTAGCGGGTATAAAAAATAAATTTTTGCACACATTTAATTTTTGATGCGGGTGGGACTCGAACCCATAAATGCATAATAGTTCTGTTCGTTATGCAGACAGACGGACAGACGGACATGGCTATATCGACTCGGCTGTTGATCCTGAGCCAGAATATATATACTTTATGGGGTCGGAGGTGTCTCCTTCTGCCTGTTACATACATTTTCGGTTTGAACAAAGTTATAATACCCTTCTACTCTATGAGTAGCGGGTATAAAAAGAACAAGCTTAAGCGGCATGAACTGGGAATCGAACCACGGGCCTGTCGGTTCAGGAGTTCATCGCCTTTCCACTAAGCTACTGACGCTGTTATCCAACAACTGCAAAAATTTGCATTGTATGGCATTCTTATTATTTCCTGCACAAATAAAGAATTTGCGCCGCCGGCAGCGCTGCTTACAGCTATGGAAAACGTTAAGCTGAATAACTTCTGTGTTTATTATCCGATTGTTATCAAATTTTCAGAGATAATCTGGCTAGCTATAGTTATCATGTAAACCGAAAATGAACAATATGACATCAAAATTGCGCTTGTAATCAATGTTTTTTCGATTTACAAGGGCGGAAGGGGGCGTGGCTAAAATCCAAAATAAACGTGGTCAGCGTGCAATAATAACACATACTGTCTCTAAATTTGGTAGTTCTAGCGCTTATAATAGCTCAGATCTAGATTTTCACACGGACAGACACACGGACAGACGGACAGACAGACAGACAGACAGACAGACAGACAGACAGACAGAGAGACAGACGGACATGGCTCTGTTGACTCGGCTGTTGATCCTGAGCCAGAATATATATACTTTATGGGGTCGGAGGTGTCTCCTTCTGCCTGGTACATACATTTTCGGTTTGAACAAAGTTATAATACCCTTCTACTCTGTGAGTAGCGGGTATAAAAACACGTATAGACCTAAGCAAACACGGATATCTATATTAACAAGTAAGAAAGCTATATTCGAGTGGGCTCGACTGTAATATATCCGCTACCCACCTGTTTATACATCAAAATTATTTGCGGATATTTAATTATAAATTTTGACCGTAAAAGGCCAATATTTATGCAACATTACAATCCGATCGGGCAATAAATACAGAAGTAATTAAAGAAAACGTTTTTCATAGTTCCGTTGCCCGCGACATTACAGCATATCGTCTGCATCGTTTTAGCCTTTGTGTGTGTATGTATGTGTGAGAGCGAGTTAGTACTAGTTAGTGCAACTACGAAGTTGGTCGAATGATATATCACGGTCGGACTGTAGCTTTCCTTACTTGTTCTTAACTGAACTTCAAATCGTTTATTTTTTTTACAGCAAACCATCGTGTATTTAATATTTTGCTCAAATTGACAAATCGAAGTAAACTTGTTCATTTGCTCATCGGTGGACTCCAAGGACTGAAGGCAGGGCTACAGACCACCCCTCAACCCTGTACGGATCGCAGGATCCCTAGTAGTCATGGGACAAACAAGATGAAATCCAGATCATTCGAGTTACCCATTGTACTGTAAGATTGCAGAAAACCAATGTCAAGAAAACTAATAACAAACTAAAACACGAATAGACCTAAGCAAACACGGATATTTAAATCGCCGGCAGCACTGCTTACAGCTATGGAAAACGTAAGGCTGAATAACTGCTGTGTTTATTAGCCGATTGTTACCGAATTTTCAGAGCCAGAAAATATACACTTTATGAAGTCGGACATGTCTCCTTCTGCCTCTTACATACAATTTCGGTTTGAACAAAATTATAATACCCTTTTACTCTATGAGTAGCGGGTATAAAAACTGTAAAACGATAAATCAAACAAAAAGATTACATAAGTGACCCTTCAACGTAAAAGAAAACAAGTAAGGAAAGCTACAGTCGAGCGCACCCGGTCGTAAGATACCTTTCGACCAACTTCGTAGTTGAACTAACTAGTACTAACTCGCTCTCACACACACATACCGACACACTCACAAAGGCTAAAATGATGCAGACAACATTCTGTAATTACCCGTGCAACGGAACTATGAAAAACGTTTTCTTTAATAACTTATTGTCCAATCGGATTGTAATTTTGGGATTGGGTGTTACATGTTCTAAAGCAGAAATCTATAACCTAAATACTTTCCTTAATATTCGTGAATTATCGATTGCGTGGGCGGTGCGCGTGGCACCTCAAATCTGAAATAATCTTTATCTGCACATGATTTACAGGAATTATCATTCCAAATTTGGTGTCTGTAACTGTAATACTTTCCATAATATTAAAAAATTGTTGATTTGCGTGGGCGGTGGGCGTGGCACCTCAAAATTTAAATAAACATCATCTGCGCTTGGTTCACAGGAACTATATAGCCAAATATTGTGTCTGTAACTGTAATACTTTTCTTAATATACGTAAATTATTGATTTACGTGGGCGGTGGGTGTGGAACTCCAAATTTGAAATAAACTTGATCCGCGTATGGTATACAGGAACCATCATGTCAAATATGGTACCCTAGCTGTTGTAATAGCTGAGATCTCAACGTTCATACAGACAGGCAGACTCGACTCGGCTGTTGATACTGAGCCAGAATATATATACTTTTTTCGAGATCTAGATTTTCACACGGACAGACAGACGGACGGACAGACAGACGGACAGACAGAGAGACGGACAGACGGACATGGCTATATCGACTCGGCTGTTGATCCTGAGCCAGAATATATATATACTTTATGGGGTCGGAGGTGTCTCCTTCTGCCTGTTACATACATTTTCGTTTTGAACAAAGTTATAATACCCTTCTTTTCTATGAGTAGCGGGTATAAAAAATAAATTTTTGCACACATTTAATTTTTTGATGCGGGTGGGACTCGAACCCATAAATGCATAATAGTTCTGTTCGTTATGCAGACAGACGGACAGACGGACATGGCTATATCGACTCGGCTGTTGATCCTGAGCCAGAATATATATACTTTATGGGGTCGGAGGTGTCTCCTTCTGCCTGTTACATACATTTTCGGTTTGAACAAAGTTATAATACCCTTCTACTCTATGAGTAGCGGGTATAAAAAGAACAAGCTTAAGCGGCATGAACTGGGAATCGAACCACGGGCCTGTCGGTTCAGGAGTTCATCGCCTTTCCACTAAGCTACTGAAGCTGTTATCCAATAACTGCAAAAATTTGCATTGTAAGGCATTCTTATTATTTCCTGTACAAATAAAGAATTTGCGCTGCCGGCAGCGCTGCTTACAGCTACGGAAAACGTTAAGCTGAATAACTTCTGTGTTTATTATCCGATTATTACCAAATTTTTAGAGATCATCTGGCTAGCTATAGTTATCATATAAACCGAAAATGGACATTATGGCATCAAAACTGCGCTTGTAATCAGTTTTTTTTTATTTACGGGGGCGCAAGGGGGCGTGGCCAAAACCCATAATAAACTTGTTCAGCGTACAATAATAACACATATTGTCACTAAATTTGGTAGTTCTAGCTCTTATAATAGCTGAGATCTAGATTTTCACACGGACAGACAGACGGACAGACAGACAGACGGACAGACGGACATGGCTATATCGACTCGGCTGTTGATCCTGAGCCAGAATATATATTTACTTTATGGGGTCGGAGGTGTCTCCTTCTGCCTGTTACATACTTTTTCGTTTTGAACAAAGTTATAATACCCTTCTACTCTATGAGTAGCGGGTATAAAAAATAATTTTTTGCACACATTTAATTTGTGATGCGGGTGGGACTCGAACCCATAAATGCATAATAGTTCTGTTCGTTATGCAGACAGACGGACAGACGGACATGGCTATATCGACTCGGCTGTTGATCCTGAGCCAGAATATATATACTTTATGGGGTAGGAGGTGTCTCCTTCTGCCTGTTACAGGAAATAATAAGAATGCCATACAATGCAAATTTTTGCTGTTGTTGGATAACACCGTTAGTAGCTTAGTGAAAAAGCGATGACCTCCTAAACCGACAGGTCCGTGATTCGGTTCCCAATTCATGCCGCTTAAGCTTTTTCTTTTTTTTTTAAGATCTTATACTTTAATTTTTTTACCCGCTACTCATAGAGTAGAAGGGTATTATAACTTTGTTCAAACCGAAAATGTATGTAACAGGCAGAAGGAGACACCTCCGACCCCATAAAGTATATATATTCTGTCCGTCTGTCTGTCCGTGTGAAAATCTAGATCTCAGCTATTATAAGAGCTAGGACAACCAAATTTGGTGACAATATGTGTTATTATTGCACGCTGATCAAGTTTATTTTGGATTTTGGCCACGCCCCCTTCCGCCCCCGCAAATCGAAAAAACATTGATAACAAGTGCAATGTTGATGCCATATTGTTCATTTAGGTAGCCAGATGATCTCTGAAAATTTGGTAACAATCGGATAATAAACACAGAAGTTATTCAGCTTAAAGTTTTCCATAGCTGTAAGCAGCGCTGCCGGCAGCGCTGCTTGCAGCATTGTGCCGAATTGTGTGTGCGTGCACGGTGGTGAAATGGGTTAAGTTGTGGACTGCAAAACGAACAGTACTATTATGCATTTACGGGTTCGAGTCCCGCCCGCATCAAACATTAAATGTGTGCAAAAATGTTTTTTTTTTTATACCCACTACTTATAGAGTAGAAGGGTATTATAACTTTGTTCAAACCGAAAATGTATGTAACAGGCTCAACAACCGAGTCGATATAGCCATGTCCGTCTGTCCGTCTGTCTGTCCGTCTGTCTGTCCGTGTGAAAATCTAAATCTTAGCTATTATAAGAGCTAGAACTACCAAATTTAGTGACAGTATGTGTTATTATTGCACGCTGATCAAGTTTATTTTGGAATTTGGCCACGCCCCCTTCCGCCCCAATAAATAAAAAAAAAATTGATTACAAGCGCAGTTTTGATGCCATATTGTTCATTTTCGGTTTATATGATAAATATAGCTAGCCAAATGATCTCTAAAAATGGGGTAGCAATCGGATAATAAACACAGAAGTTATTCAGCTTTACGTTTTTCATAGGTGTAAGCAGCGCTGCCGGCAGCACAAATTCTTTATTTGTACAGGAAATAATAAGAATGCTTTACAGTGCAAATTTTTGCAGTTGTTGGATAACAGCGTCAGTAGCTTAGTGGAAAAGCGATGAGCTCCTGAACCGACAGGCCCCTGGTTCGATTCCCAGTTCTTGCCGCTTAAGCTTTTTATACCCGCTACTCATAGAGTAGAAGGGTATTATAACTTTGTTCAAACCGAAAATTTTTGTAATAGGCAGAAGGAGACACCTCCGACCCCATAAAGTATATATATTCTGGCTCAGGATCAACAGCCGAGTCGATATAGCCATGTCCGTCTGTCCGTCTGTCTGTCCGTGTTAAAATCTAGATCTCAGCTATTATAAGAGCTTGAACTACCAACTTTAGTTATAGACAGTATGTGTTATTATTGCACGCTGATCTAGTTTATTTTGGATTTTGGCCACCCCCCCTTCCGCCCCCGTAAATCGAAAAAAAAATTGTTTACAAGCGCAGTTTTGATGCCATATTGTTCATTTTCGGTTTTTATGATAAATATAGCTATCCAGATGATCTCTGAAAATTTGGTAACAATCGGATAATAAACACAGAAGTTATTCAGTTTAACGTTTTCCATAGCTTTAAGCAGCGCTGTCGGTAGAGCTAATTCTTTATTTGTGCAGGAAATAATAAGAATGCGTAACAATGCAACTTTTTGCAGTTGTTGGATAACAGCGTCAGTAGCTTAGTGGAAAAGCGATGAACTCCTGAACCGACAGGCCCATGGTTCGATTCCCAGTTCATGCCGCTTAAGCTTTTTCTTTTTTTTTTTAAGAACTTATACTTTAATTTTTGAATATGCATTAATTGGTGGTCGTGCATTTTATTTAAAATTTTTTTAATGGCTCACAATGAACAAGTGGAGAAGTGACAGTCTCTTAAATCAGCTGTGTGCGATTGTTAGAGCGCAGCTTTTTCATATATTTTTTATTTTTATTTTTTATTTAATTGTATGTTTAAGTTATGAGAATAAATAGCAACAACAACACGCATCATGCATTCAAACTTTGTTTTTGTCGTGCAAGAATTTCCGAATGGTCGCATAATGTAACCTTGGCAAAATTTGCGTAATGGCTTAATGACCGAATGGAGAAGTGATGGACCTCTTAGATAATGGGTCCAAGGTTCGATTCCGCATGCATGCGTGTCATGGTGGGGGAGATCGAACTTTTCTTATTTTTTGCAAAGAAAAGTTTTTGCCTCCCTTTTTGAGCTACCTTCATGAAACTTTGTATACATGTTTCTTATTGCTGCCCGCTGTAAACAAGTCGGAACGAGCCGGTACGGACCGATACATCGTATAGATGCCATGGAACCTATCGGTGGTTTTTTTAACAAAATTTAATAAAAGTAAGAGTGCTCTAGAACACTTTCTTTTCAAGTATATAAAGAGGTATTTAAAAGGGCACATACATCCACGTATGCGATTTATAGTCTTCAACAGGTAGAATTATTATACCCGCTACTCATAGAGTAGAAGGGTATTATAACTTTGTTCAATCCGAAAATGTATGTAACAGGCAGAAGGAGACACCTCCGACCCCATAAAGTATGTATATTCTGGCTCAGGATCAACAGCCGAGTCGATATAGCCATGTCCGTCTGTCTGTCCGTGTGAAAATCTAGATCTCAGCTATTATAAGAGCTAGGACTACCAAATTTGGTGACAATATGTGTTATTATTGCACGCTGATCAAGTTTATTTTGGATTTTGGCCACGCCCCCTTCCGCCCCCGTAAATCGAAAAAACATTGATTACAAGCGCAATTTTGATGCCATATTGTTCATTTTCGGTTTACATGATAACTATAGCTAGCCAGATGATTTCTAAATTTGGTAACAATCGGATAATAAACACAGAAGTTATTCATCTTAACGTTTTCCATAGCTGTAAGCAGCGCTGCCGGCAGCGCTGCTTGCAGCATTGTGCCGAATCGTGTGTGCGTGTACGGTGGTGAAATGGGTTAAGTTATTGACTGCAAAACGAACAGTACTATTATGTATTTACGGGTTCGAGTCCTACCCGCATCAAAAATTAAATATGTGCAAAAATGTTTTTTTTTTTATTTTAGATTTTGACTTTGCATAAATATTGTAAGTCCATAGCCTTTTACGGTCAAAATATGATTGTAGCCGTTTTTTTTTTTGTTTCGCAAATAAATGATGTACAAGCAGCTGGGTAGCGGGTATATTACAGTCGAGCACAGTCGAATGTAGCGTTCTTACTTGTTATTTTTACTGCTTAAGTGATAAATCTTGGATTTTTTTGGTACCTGAATAAAAGTTATACGTTTTCAGTACTTTTTACCCCTTTTGCCGGGAGCGCTGCTTGCAGCATTGTGCCGAATAGTGTGTGCGTGTACGGTGGTGAAATGGTTTAAGTTGTGGACTGCATAACGAACAGAACTATTATGCATTTATGGGTTCGAGTCCCACCCGCATCAAAAATTAAATGTGTGCAAAAAATTATTTTTATACCCGCTACTCATAGAGTAGAAGGGTATTATAACTTTGTTCAAACGGAAAATGTATGTAACAGGAAGAAGGAGACACCTCCGACCCTATAAAGCATATATATTCTGGCTCAGGATCAACAGCCGAGTCGATATAGCCATGTCTGTCTGTCTGTCCATGTGAAAATCAAGATCTCAGCTATTATAAGAGCTAGGACTACCAAATTTGGTGACAATATGTGTTATTATTGCACGCTGATCAAGTTTATTTTGGATTTTGGCGACGCCCCTTCCGCCCCTGTAAATCGAAAACACATTGATTACAAGCTCAATGTTCATGCCTTATTGTTCATTTTCGGTTTACATGATAATTATAGCTAGCCAGATGATCTCTAGCTTTGGTAACAATCGGATAATAAACACAGAAGTTATTCAGTTTAACGTTTTCCATAGCTTTAAGCAGCGCTGTCGGTAGAGCTAATTCTTTATTTGTGCAGGAAATAATAAGAATGGCTAACAATGCAACTTTTTGCAGTTGTTGGATAACAGCGTCAGTAGCTTAGTGGAAACGCGATGAACTCCTGAACCGACAGGCCCGTGGTTCGATTCCCAGTTCATGCCGCTTAATCTTTTTCTTCTTTTTAAGAACTTATACTTTTATTTTTGAATATGCATTAATTGGTGGTCGTGCATTTTATTTAAAATTTGGCTCACAATGAACTTAGTTAACAAGTGGAGAAGTGACAGTCTCTTAAATCAGCTGTGTGCGATTGTTAGAGCGCAGCTTTTTCATATATTTTTTATTTTTATTTTTTATTTAATTGTATGTTTAAGTTATGAGAATAAATAGCAACAACAACACGCATCATGCATTCAAACTTTGTTTTTGTCGTGCAAGAATTTCCGAATGGTCGCATAATGTAACCTTGGCAAAATTTGCGTAATGGCTTAATGACCGAATGGAGAAGTGATGGACCTCTTAGATAATGGGTCCAAGGTTCGATTCCGCATGCATGCGTGTCATGGTGGGGGAGATCGAACTTTTCTTATTTTTTGCAAAGAAAAGTTTTTGCCTCCCTTTTTGAGCTACCTTCATGAAACTTTGTATACATGTTTCTTATTGCTGCCCGCTGTAAACAAGTCGGAACGAGCCGGTACGGACCGATACATCGTATAGATGCCATGGAACCTATCGGTGGTTTTTTTTAACAAAATTTAATAAAAGTAAGAGTGCTCTAGAACACTTTCTTTTCAAGTATATAAAGAGGTATTAAAAGGGCACATACATCCACGTATGCGATTTATAGTCTTCAACAGGTAGAATTATTATACCCGCTACTCATAGAGTAGAAGGGTATTATAACTTTGTTCAATCCGAAAATGTATGTAACAGGCAGAAGGAGACACCTCCGACCCCATAAAGTATGTATATTCTGGCTCAGGATCAACAGCCGAGTCGATATAGCCATGTCCGTCTGTCTGTCCGTG
This sequence comes from Zaprionus ghesquierei, assembly GCA_018904095.1. Classification (NCBI taxonomy): domain Eukaryota; kingdom Metazoa; phylum Arthropoda; class Insecta; order Diptera; family Drosophilidae; genus Zaprionus; species Zaprionus ghesquierei. Next base: position 43,386 of record JAEIGP010000383.1, read on the forward strand.
TGAAAATCTAGATCTCAGCTATTTTAAGAGCTAGGACTACCAAATTTGGTGACAATATGTGTTATTATTGCACGCTGATCAAGTTTATTTTGGATTTTGGCCACGCCCCCTTCCGCCCCCGTAAATCGAAAAAAACTTTGATTACAAGCGCAATTTTGATGCCATATTGTTCATTTTCGGTTTACATGATAACTATAGCTAGCCAGATGATTTCTAAATTTGGTAACAATCGGATAATAAACACAGAAGTTATTCATCTTAACGTTTTCCATAGCTGTAAGCAGCGCTGCCGGCAGCGCTGCTTGCAGCATTGTGCCGAATCGTGTGTGCGTGTACGGTGGTGAAATGGGTTAAGTTATTGACTGCAAAACGAACAGTACTATTATGTATTTACGGGTTCGAGTCCCGCCCGCATCAAAAATTAAATATGTGCAAAAATGTTTTTTTTTTTATTTTAGATTTTGACTTTGCATAAATATTGTAAGTCCATAGCCTTTTACGGTCAAAATATGATTGTAGCCGTTTTTTTTTTGTTTCGCAAATAAATGATGTACAAGCAGCTGGGTAGCGGGTATATTACAGTCGAGCACAGTCGAATGTAGCGTTCTTACTTGTTATTTTTACTGCTTAAGTGATAAATCTTGGATTTTTTTGGTACCTGAATAAAAGTTATACGTTTTCAGTACTTTTTACCCCTTTTGCCGGGAGCGCTGCTTGCAGCATTGTGCCGAATAGTGTGTGCGTGTACGGTGGTGAAATGGTTTAAGTTGTGGACTGCATAACGAACAGAACTATTATGCATTTATGGGTTCGAGTCCCACCCGCATCAAAAATTAAATGTGTGCAAAAAATTATTTTTTAGATCTCAGCTATTATAAGAGCTAGGACTACCAAATTTGGTGACAATATGTGTTATTATTGCACGCTGATCAAGTTTATTTTGGATTTTGGCCACGCCCCCTTCCGCCCCCGTAAATCGAAAAAACATTGATTACAAGCGCAATTTTCATGCCATATTGTTCATTTTCGGTTTACATGATAACTACAGGTAGCCAGACAGTTTTGATGCCATATTGTTTATTTTCGGTTTATATGATAAATATAGCTAGCCAAATGATCTCTAAGAATGTGGTAACAATCGGATAATAAACACAGAAGTTATTCAGCTTAACGGTTTCCATAGCTGTAAGCAGCGCTGCCGGCAGCGCTGCTTGCAGCATTGTGCCGAATCGTGTGTGCGTGTACGGTGGTGAAATGGGTTAAGTTATGGACTGCAAAACGAACAGTACTATTATGTATTTACGGGTTCGAGTCCCGCCCGCATCAAAAATTAAATGTGTGCAAAAATGTTTTTTTTTTTATTTTAGATTTTGACTTTGCATAAATATTGTAAGTCCATAGCCTTTTACGGTCAAAATATGATTGTAGCCGTTTTTTTTTGTTTCGCAAATAAATGATGTACAAGCAGCTGGGTAGCGGGTATATTACAGTCGAGCACACTCGAATGTAGCTTTCTTACTTGTTATTTTTACTGTTTATGTGATAAATCTTGGATTTTTTTGGTACCTGAATAAAAGTTATACGTTTTCAGTACTTTTTACTCCTTTTGCCGGCAGCGCTGCTTGCAGCATTGTGCCGAATAGTGTGTGCGTGTACGGTGGTGAAATGGTTTAAGTTGTGGACTGCATAACGAAAAGAACTATTATGCATTTATGGGTTCGAGTCCCACCCGCATCAAAAATTAAATGTGTGCAAAAAATTATTTTTATACCCGCTACTCATAGAGTAGAAGGGTATTATAACTTTGTTCAAACGGAAAATGTATGTAACAGGAAGAAGGAGACACCTCCGACCCTATAAAGCATATATATTCTGGCTCAGGATCAACAGCCGAGTCGATATAGCCATGTCTGTCTGTCTGTCCGTGTGAAAATCTAGATCTCAGCTATTATAAGAGCTAGGACTACCAAATTTGGTGACAATATGTGTTATTATTGCACGCTGATCAAGTTTATTTTGCATTTTGGCCACGCCCCCTTCCGCCCCCGTAAATCGAAAAAACATTGATTACAAGCGCAATTTTGATGCCATATTGTTCATTTTCGGTTTACATGATAATTATAGCTAGCCAGATGATCTCTAGATTTGGTAACAATCGGATAATAAACACAGAAGTTATTCAGCTTAAAGTTTTCCATAGCTGTAAGCAGCGCTGCCGGCAGCGCAAATTCTTTATTTGTACAGGAAATAATAAGAATGCCATACAATGCAAATTTTTGCAGTTGTTGGATAACTGCGTCAGTAGCTTAGTGGAAAAACGATGAACTCCTGAACCGACAGGCCCGTAGTTCGATTCCCAGTTCTTGCCGCTTAAGCCTTTTCTTTTTATACCCGCTACTCATAGTGTAGAAGGGTATTATAACTTTGTTCAAACCGAAAATGTATGTAACAGATAGTAGGAGACACCTCCGACCCCATAAAGTATATATATTCTGGCTCAGGATCAACAGCCGAGTCGATATAGCCATGTCCGTCTGTCCGTCTGTCTGTCCCTGTGAAAATCTAGATCTCAGCTATTATAAGAGCTAGGACAACCAAATTTGGTGACAATATGTGTTATTATTGCACGCTAATCAAGTTTATTTTGGATTTTGGCCACGCGCCCTTCCGCCCCCTTCCGCCCCCTTCCGCCCGCCTAAATCGAAAAAAATTGATTACAAGCGCAATTTTGATGCCATATTGTTCATTTTCGGTCGGATAATAAACACAGAAGTTATTCAGCTTAACGTTTTCCATAGCTGTAAGCAGCGCTGCCGGCAGCGTTAAGTTATGGACTGCAAAACGAACAGTACTATTATGTATTTACGGGTTCGAGTCCCGCCCGCATCAAAAATTAAATGTGTGCAAAAATGTTTTTTTTTTTATTTTAGATTTTGACTTTGCATAAATATTGTAAGTCCATAGCCTTTTACGGTCAAAATATGATTGTAGCCGTTTTTTTTTTGTTTCGCAAATAAATGATGTACAAGCAGCTGGGTAGCGGGTATATTACAGTCGAGCACACTCGAATGTAGCTTTCTTACTTGTTATTCTTACTGTTTATGTGATAAATCTTGGATTTTTTTGGTACCTGAATAAAAGTTATACGTTTTCAGTACTTTTTACTCCTTTTGCCGGCAGCGCTGCTTGCAGCATTGTGCCGAATAGTGTGTGCGTGTACGGTGGTGAAATGGTTTAAGTTGTGGACTGCATAACGAAAAGAACTATTATGCATTTATGGGTTCGAGTCCCACCCGCATCAAAAATTAAATGTGTGCAAAAAATTATTTTTATACCCGCTACTCATAGAGTAGAAGGGTATTATAACCTTGTTCAAACCGAAAAAGTGTGTAACAGGAAGAAGGAGACACCTCCGACCCCATAAAGTATATATATTCTGGCTCAGGATCAACAGCCGAGTCGATGTAGCCATGTCCTTCTGTCCGTCTGTTTGTCTGTCCGTCTGTCTGTCCGTGTGAAAATCTAGATCTCAGCTATTATAAGAGCTAGAACTACCAAATTTAGTGACAGTATGTGTTATTATTGCACGCTGATCAAGTTTATTTTGGCTTTTGGCCACGTCCCCTTCCGCCACCGTAAACCAAAAAAAAAAAATTGATTACAAGCGCAGTTTTGATGCCATACTGTTTATTTTCGGTTTATATGATGAATATAGCTAGCCAAATGATCTCGGAAAATTTGGTAACAATCGGATAATAAACACATAAGGTATTCAGCTTAACGTTTTCCATAGCTGTAAGCAGCGCTGCCGGCAGCGCTGCTTGCAGCATTGTGCCGAATCGTGTGTGCGTGTACGGTGGTGAAATGGGCTAAGTTATGGACTGCAAAACGAACAGTACTATTATGTATTTACGGGTTCGAGTCCCGCCCGCATCAAAAATTAAATGTGTGCAAAAATGTTTTTTTTTTATTTTAGATTTTGACTTTGCATAAATATTGTAAGTCCATAGCCTTTTACGGTCAAAATATGATTGTAGCCGTTTTTTTTTTTGTTTCGCAAATAAATGATGTACAAGCAGCTGGGTAGCGGGTATATTACAGTCGAGCACACTCGAATGTAGCTTTCTTACTTGTTATTTTTACTGTTTAAGTGATAAATCTTGGATTATTTTGGTACCTGAATAAAAGTTATACGTTTTCAGTACTTTTTACTCCTTTTGCCGGCAGCGCTGCTTGCAGCATTGTGCCGAATAGTGTGTGCGTGTACGGTGGAGAAATACTTTTAGTTGTGGACTGCATAACGAACAGAACCACCCGCATCAAAAATTAAATGTGTGCAAAAAATTATTTTTATACCCGCTACTCATAGAGTAGAAGGGTATTATAACTTTGTTCAAACCGAAAATGTATGTAACAGGAAGAAGGAGACACCTCCGACCCCATAAAGTATATATATTCTGGCTCAGGATCAACAGGCGAGTCGATATAGCCATGTCCTTCTGTCCGTCTGTCTGTCTGTCCGTCTGTCTGTCCGTGTGAAAATCTAGATCTCAGCTATTATAAGAGCTAGAACTACCAAATTTAGTGACAGTATGTGTTATTATTGAACGCCAATCAAGCTTATTTTGGATTTTGGCCACGTCCCCTTCCGCCCCCGTAAATCAAAAAAAAATTGATTACAAGCGCAGTTTTGATGCCATATTGTTTATTTTCGGTTTATATGATAAATATAGCTAGCCAAATGATCTCTAAGAATGTGGTAACAAGCGGACAATAAACACATAAGTTATTCAGCTTAAAGTTTTCCATAGCTGTAAGCAGCGCTGCCGGCAGCGCAAATTCTTTAAAATCTTTTTATTTGTACAGGAAATAATAAGAATGCCATACAATGCAAATTTTTGCAGTTGTTGGATAACAGCGTCAGTAGCTTAGTGAAAAAGCGACGAACTCCTGAACCGACAGGCCCGTGATTCGATTCCCAGTTCATGCCGCTATATATATATATATTCTGGCTCAGGATCAACAGCCGAGTCGATATAGCCATGTCCGTCTGTCCGTCTGTCTGTCCGTGTGAAAATCTAGATCTCAGCTATTATAAGAGCTAGGACTACCAAATTTGGTGACATTTGGGTTTATTCATTTTCGGTTTATGTGCTAACCATAGCTAGCCAGATGATCTCTGAAAATTTGGTAACAATCGGATAATAAACACAGAAGTTATTCAACCTAACGTTTTCCATAGCTGTAAGCAGCGCTTCCGGCAGCGAAAATTCTTTATTTGTACAGGAAATAATAAGAATGCCATACAATGCAAATTTTTGCAGTTGTTGGATAACAGCGTCAGTAGCTTAGTGAAAAAGCGATGAACCCCTGAACCGACAGGACCGTGATTCGATTCCCAGTTCATACCGCTTAAGCTTTTTATACCCGCTGCTCATAGTCTGTCCGTCTGTCTGTCCGTGTGAAAATCTAGATCTCAGCTATTATTAGAGCTAGAACTACCAAATTTGGTGACAGTATGTGTTATTATTGCACGCTGATCAAGTTTATTTTGGATTTTGGCCACGCCCCCTTCCGCCCCCGTAAATCGAAAAAACATTGATTACAAGCGCAATTTTGATGCCATATTGTTCATTTTCGGTTTATATGATAGCTATAGCTACCCAGATGATATCTGAAAATTTGATAACAATCGGATATTAACACAGAAGCTATTCAGTTTAACGTTTTCCATAGCTGTAAACAGCGCTTCCGGCAGCAAAAATTCTTTATTTGTACAGGAAATAATAAGAATGCCATACAATGCACTTTTTTGCAGTTGTTGGATAACAGCGTCAGTAGCTTAGTGAAAAAGCGATGAACTGCTGAACCGACAGGCCCGTGATTCGATTCCCAGTTCATGCCGCTTAAGCTTTTTATACCCCCTACTCATAGAGTAGAAGGGTATTATAACTTTGTTCAAACCGCAAATGTATGTAACAGGCAGAAGGAGACACCTCCGACCCCATAAAGTATATATATTCTGGCTCAGGATCAACAGCCGAGTCGATGTAGCCATGTCCGTCTGTCCGTCTGTCTTTCTGTCCGTGTGAAAATTTATATCTCAGCTATTGTAAGAGCTAGGACTACCAAATTTGGTGACAATATGTGTTATTATTGCACGCTGATCAAGTTTATTTTGGATTTTAGCCACGCCCCCTTCCTCCCCCGTAAATCGAAAAAACATTGATTACAAGTGCAATTTTGATGCCATACAGTTCATTTCCGGTTTGCATAATATCTATAGCTAGCCAGATGATATCTGAAAATTTGGTAACAATCGGATAATAAACACAGAAGCTATTCAGCTTAACGTTTTCCATAGCTTCCGGCAGCGAAAATTCTTTATTTGTACAGGAAATAATAAGAATGCCATACAACACAAATTTTTGCAGTTGTTGGATAACAGCGACAGTAGCTTAGTGAAAAAGCGACGAACTCCTGAACCGACAGGCCCGTGATTCGATTTCCAGTTCATTCCGCTTAAGCTTTTTATACCCGCTACTCATAGAGTAGAAGGGTATTATAACTTTGTACAAACCGAAAATGTATGTAACAGGCAGAAGGAGACACCTCCGACCCCATAAAGTATATATATTCTGGCTCAGGATCAACAGTCGAGTCGATATAGCCATGTCTGTCTGTCCGTCTGTCTGTCCGTGTGAAAATCTAGATCTCAGCTATTATAAGAGCTAGGACTACAAAATTTGGTGACAATATGTGTTATTATTGCACGCTAATCAAGTTTATTTTGGATTTTGGCCACGCCCCCTTCCTCCCACATAAATCGAAAAAACATTGATTACAAGTGCAATTTTGATGCCATACAGTTCATTTCCGGTTTGCATGATATCTATACCTAGAAAGATGATATCTGAAAATTTGGTAACAATCGGATAATAAACACAGTAGCTATTCAGTTTAACATTTTCCATAGCTGTAAACAGCTCTTCCGGCAGCGAAAATTCTTTATTTGTACAGGGTATAATAAGAATGCCATACAATGCAAAATTTTTGCAGTTGTTGGATAACAGCGTCAGTAGCTTAGTGAAAAAGCGATGAACTCCTGAACCGACAGGCCCGTGATTCGATTCCCAGTTCATGCCGCTTAATCTTTTTGTTTTTTTGTACTCGCTACTCATAGAGTAGAAGGGTATTATAACTTTGTTCAAACCGAAAATGTATGTAACAGGCAGAAGGAGACACCTCCGACCCCATAAAGTATATATATTCTGGCTCAGGATCAACAGCCGAGTCGATATAGCCATGTCCGTCTGTCCGTCTGTCTGTCCGTGTGAAAATCTAGATCTCAGCTATTATAAGAGCTAGGACTACCAAATTTGGTGACAATATATGTTATTATTGCACGCTGATCAAGTTTATTTTGGATTTTGGCCACGCCCCCTTCCGTCCCTCGAATTCGAAAAAAATTGATTACAAGCGCAATTTTGATGCCAAATTGTTAATTTTAGGTTTATGTGCTAACTATAGCTAGCCAGATGATATCTCAAAATTTGATAACAATCGCATAATAAACACAGAAGCTATTCATTTTAACGTTTTCCATAGCTGTAAACAGCGCTTCCGGCAGCGAAAATTTTTTATTTGTACATGAAATAATAAAGATGCCATACAATGCACTTTTTTGCAGTTGTTGGATAACAGCTTCAGTAGCTTAGCGAAAAAGCGATGAACTCCTGAACCGACAGGCCCGTGATTCGATTCCCAGTTCATGCCGCTTACGCTTTTTATACCCCCTACTCATAAAGTAGAAGGGTATTATAACTTTGTTCAAACCGAAAATGTATGTAACAGGCAGAAGGAGACACCTCCGACCCCATAAAGTATATATATTCTGGCTCAGGATCAACAGCCAAGTCGATATAGCCATGATAGTCTGTCCGTCTGTCTGTCCGTGTGAAAATCTAAATCTCAGCTATTATAAGAGCTAGGACTACCAAATTTGGTGACAATATGTGTTATTATTGCACGCTGATCAAGTTTCTTTGGATTTTAGCCACGCCCCTTTCCTCCCCCGTAAATCGAAAAAACATTGATTACAAGTGCAATTATGATGCCATATATTTCATTTCCGGTTTGCATAATATCTATAGCTTGCCAGATGATATCTGAAAACTTGGTAAAAATGGATAATAAACACAGAATCTATTCAGCCTAACGTTTTCCAAAGCTGTAAGCAGCGCTGCCGGCAGCGCTGCTTGCAGCATTGTACCGAAACGTGTGTGCGTGTACGGTGGTGAAATGGGTTAAGTTGTGGACTGCAAAACGAACAGTACTATTAAGCATTTACGGGTTCGAGTCCTGCCCGCATCAAAAATTAAATGTGTGCAAAAATGTTTTTTTTTTATACCAGCTACTCATAGAGTAGAAGGGTATTCTAACTATGTTCAAACCGAAAATGTATGTAACAGGCAGAAGGAGTATGATAAAGCTGCACGATCTTTTTGTTTTTTTGTACTCGCTACTCATAGAGTAGAAGGGTATTATAACTTTGTTCAAACCGAAAATGTATGTAACAGGCAGAAGGAGACACCTCCGACCCCATAAAGTATATATATTCTGGCTCAGGATCAACAGCCGAATCGATATAGCCATGTCCGTCTGTCCGTCTGTCTGTCCGTGTGAAAATCTAGATCTCAGCTATTGTATGAGCTAGGACTACCAAATTTGTTGACAATATGTGTTATTATTGCACGCTGATCAAGTTTACTTTGGATTTTAGCCACGCCCCCTTCCTCCCCCGTAAATCGAAAAAACATTGATTACAAGTGCAATTTTGATGCCATATAGTTCATTACCGGTTTTGCATAATATCTATAGCTAGCCAGATGATATCTGAAAATTTGATAACAATCGGATAATAAACACAGAAGCTATTCAGTTTAACGTTTTCCATAGCTGTAAACAGCGCTTCCGGCAGCAAAAATTCTTTATTTGTACAGGAAATAATAAGAATGCCATACAATGCACATTTTTGCAGTTGTTGGATAACAGCGTCAGTAGCTTAGTGAAAAAGCAATGAACTCCTGAACCGACAGGCCTGTGATTCGATTCCCCCATAAAGTATATATATTTTGGCTCAGGATAAACAGCCGAGTCAATATAGCCATGTCCTCCTGTCCATCTGTCTGTCGGTGTGAAAATCTAGATCTCAGCTATTGTAAGAGCAAGGACTATCAAATTTGGTGACAATATGTGTTTTTATTGCACGCTGATCAAGTTTATTTTCGATTTTAGCCACGCCCCTTCCGCCCCCGTAAATCGAAAAAACATTGATTACAAGCGCAATTTTGATGCCATATTGTTCATTTTCGGATTACATGATAGCCAGATGATCTCTGAAAATTTGGTAACAATCGGATAATAAACACAGAAGTTATTCAGCCTAACGTTTTCCATAGCTGTAAACAGCGCTGCCAGCAGCGCTGCTTGCAGATTGTACCGAATCGTGTGTGCGTGTACGGTGGTGAAATGGGTTAAGTTGTGCACTGCAAAACGAACAGTACTATTATGCATCTACGGGTTCGAGTCCCGTCCGCATAAAAATTAAATGTGTGCAAAAATGTTTTTCTTTTTATACCCGCTACTCATAGAGTTGAAGGGTATTGTAACTTTGTTCAAACCGAAAATGTATATAACAGGCAGAAGGAGACAACTCCGACCCCATAAAGTATATATATTCTGGCTCAGGATCAACAGCCGAGTCGATATAGCCATGTCCGTCTGTCCGTCTGTCTGTCTGTCCGTCTGTCTGTCCGTGTGAAAATCTAGATCTCAGCTATTGTAATAGCTAGGACTACCAAATTTGGTGACAAAATGTGTTATTATTGCACGCTGATCAAGTTTATTTTGGATTTTAGCCACGCCCTTTCCGCCCAGTAAATCGAAAAAACATTGATTACAAGCGCAATTTTGATGCCATATAGTTCATTTTCGGTTTACATGATAACTATAGCTAGCCAGATGATCTCTGAAAATTTGGTAACAGTCGGATAATAAACAGCTGTAAGCAGCGCTGCCGGCATCGCAAATTCTTTATTTGGAGAGGAAATAATAAGAATGCCTTACAATGCAAATGTTTGCAGTTGTTGAATAACAGCGTCAGTAGCTTAGTGAAAAAGCGATGAACTCCTGAACCGACAGGCCTGTGATTCGATTCCCAGTTCATCCCGCTTAAGCTTTTTATACCCGCTACTCATAGAGTAGAAGGGTATTATAACTTTGTTCAAACCGAAAATGTATGTAACAGGCAGAAGGAAACACCTCCGACCCCATAAAGTATATATATTTTGGCTCAGGATAAACAGTCAATATAGCCATGTCCTCCTGTCCATCTGTCTGTCCGTGTGAAAATCTAGATCTCAGCTATTGTAAAAGCAAGGACTACCAAATTTGGTGACAATATGTGTTTTTATTGCACGCTGATCAAGTTTATTTTGGATTTTAGCCACGCCCCCTTCCGCCCCCGTAAATCGAAAAAACATTGATTACAAGCGCAATTTTGATGCCATATAGTTCATTTTCGGTTTACATGATAACTATAGCTAGCCAGATGATCTCTGAAAATTTGGTAACAATCGGATAATAAACAGCTGTAAGCAGCGCTGCCGGCATCGCAAATTCTTTATTTGGAGAGGAAATAATAAGAATGCCTTACAATGCAAATTTTTGCAGTTGTTGGATAACAGCGTCAGTAGCTTAGTGAAAAAGCGATGAACTCCTGAACCGACAGGCCCGTGATTCGATTCCCAGCTCATGCCGCTTAAGCTTTTTCTTTTTATACCCGCTACTCATAGAGAAGAAGGGTATTATAACTTTGTTCAAACCGAAAATGTATGTAACAGGCAGAAGGAGACACCTGCGACCCCATAAAGTACATATATTCTGGCTCAGGATCAATAGCAGAGTCGATATAGCCATGTCCGTCTGTCCGTCTGTCTGTCTGTCCGTCTGTCTGTCTGTCCGTCTGTCTGTCCGTGTGAAAATCTAGCTCTCAGCTATTATAAGAGCTAGAACCAACAAATTTGGTGAGTATGTGTTATTATTGCACGCTGATCAAGTTTATTTTGGATTTTGGCCACGCCCCCGTCCGCCCCTCGAATTCGAAAAAAATTGATTACAAGCGCAATTTTGATGCCATATTGTTCATTTTCGGTTTGTGTGCTAACTATAGCTAGTCAGATCACACCTGAAAATTTGGTAACAATCGGATAATAAACACAGAAGCTATTCAGTTTAACGTTTTCCATAGCTGTAAAGAGCGCTTCCGGCAGCGAAAATTCTTTATTTGTACAGTAAATGATAAGAATGCCATACAATGCAAATTTTTGCAGTTGTTGGATAACAGCGTCAGTAGCTCAGTGAAAAAGCGATGATCTCCTGAACCGACAGGCCCGTGATTCGATTCCCAGTTCATGCCGCTTAAGCTTTTTTTTTATACTCGCTACTCATAGAGAAGAAGGGTATTATAACTTTGTTCAAACCGAAAATGTATGTAACAGGCAGAAGGAGACACCTCCGACCCCATAAAGTATATATATTCTGGCTCAGGATCAACAGCCGAGTCGATATAGCCATGTCCTCCTGTCCATCTGTCTGTCCGTGTGAAAATCTAGATCTCAGCTATTGTAAGAGCAAGGACTACCAAATTTGGTGACAATATGTGTTATTATTGCACGCTGATCAAGTTTATTTTGGATTTTGGCCACGCCCCCTTCCGCCCCCGTAAATCGAAAAAACATTGATTACAAGCGCAATTTTGATGCCATATTGTTCATTTTCGGATTACACAATTACTATAGCTAGCCAGATGATCTCTGAAAATTTGGTAACAATCGGATAATAAACAGCTGTAAGCAGCGCTGCCGGCAGCGCAAATTCTTTATTTGGAGAGGAAATAATAAGAATTCCTTACAATGCAAATTTTTGCAGTTGTTGGATAACAGCGTCAGTAGCTTAGTGGAAAAGCGATGAACTCCTGAACCGACTGGCCCGTGGTTCGATTCCCAGTTCATGCTGCTTAACCTTTTTCTTTTTATACCCGCTACTCATAGAGTAGAAGGGTATTATAACTTTGTTCAAACCGAAAATGTATGTAACAGGCAGAATGAGACACCTCCGACCCCATAAAGTATATATTTTCTTGCTCAGGATCAACAGCTGAGTCGATAAAGCCATGTCCGTCTGTCCGTCTGTCTGTCCGTGTGAAAATCTAGATCTCAGCTATTATAAGAGCTAGGACTACCAATTTTGGTGACAATATGTGTTATTATTGCACGCTGATCAAGTTTATTTTGGATTTTGCCCACGCCCCCTTCCTTCCCCGTAAATCGCAGAAATATTGATTACAAGCGCAATTTTGATGCCATATTGTTCATTTTCGGTTGACATGATAGCTATAGCTAGCCAAATGATCTCTGAAAATTTGGTAAGAATCGGATAAAAAACACAGAAGTTATTCAGCTTAACGTTTTCCATAGCTCAAAGCAGCGCTGCTTGCAGCATTGTGCCGAATCGTGTGTGCGTGTGCGGTGGTGATATGGGTTAAGTTGTGGACTGCAAAACGAACAGTACTATTATGCAATTACGGGTTCGAGTCCCGCCCGCATCAAAAATTAAATGTATGCAAAATTGTTATACCCGCTACTCATAGAGTAGAAGGGTATTATAACTTTGTTCAAACCGAAAATGTATGTAACAGGCAGACGGAGATACCTCCGAGCCCATAAAGTATATATATTCTGGCTCAGGATCAACAGCCGAGTCGATATATCAATGTCTGTTTGTCCGTCTGTCTGTCAGTGTGAAAATCTAGATTTCAGCTATTATAAGAGCTAGGACTACCAAATTTAGTGACAATATGTGATATTATTGCACGCTGATCAAGTTTATTTTGGATTTTGGCCACGCCCCCTTCCGCCCCCGTAAATCGAAAAAAATTGATTACAAGCGCATTCATTCTCGGTTTATATAATAAATATAGCTAGCCAGATGATTTTTGAAAATTTGGTAACAATGGGTTGTTAAACACAGACGTTATTCAGCTTAACGTTTTCCATAGCTGTAAGCAGCGCTGCCGGCAGCGCAAATTCTTTATTTGGAGAGGAAATAATAAGAATGCCTTACTATCCAAATTTTTGCAGTTGTTGGATAACAGCGTCAGTAGCTTAGTGGAAAAGCGATGAACTCCTGAACCGACAGGCCCGTGGTTCGATTCCCAGTTCATGCCGCTTAAGCTTTTTCTTTTTATACCCGCTACTCATAGAGTAGAAGGGTATTATAACTTTGTTCAAAGCGAAAATGTATGTAACAGGCAGAAGGAGACACCTCCGACCCCATAAAGTATATATATTCTGGCTCAGGATCAACAGCAGAGTCGATATAGCCATGTCCGTCTGTCCGTCTGTCCGTCTGTCTGTCCGTGTGAAAATCTAGATCTCATCTATTATAAGAGCTAGGACTACCAATTTTGGTGACAATATGTGTTATTATTGCACGCTGATCAAGTTTATTTTGGATTTTGCCCACGCCCCCTTCCGTCCCCGTAAATCGCAGAAATATTGATTACAAGCGCAATTTTGATGCCATATTGTTCATTTTCGGTTAACATGATAACTATAGCTAGCCAAATGATCTCTGAAAATTTGGTAAGAATCGGATAATAAACACAGAAGTTATTCAGCTTAACGTTTTCCACAGCTCAAAGCAGCGCTGCTTGCAGCATTGTGCCGAATCGGGTGTGCGTGTGCGGTGGTGATATGGGTTAAGTTGTGGACTGCAAAACGAACAGTACTATTATGCAATTACGGGTTCGAGTCCCGCCCGCATCAAAAATTAAATGTATGCAAAAATTGTTATACCCGCTACTCATAGAGTAGAAGGGTATAATAACTTTGGTTAAACCGAAAATGTATGTAACAGGCAGAAGGAGACACCTCTGACCCCATAAAGTATATATATTCTGCCTCAGGATCAACAGCCGAGTCGATATAGCCATGTCCGTCTGTCCGTCTGTCTGTCCGTGTAAAAATCTAGATCTCAGCTATTATAAGAGCTAGGACTACCAAATTTGGTGACAATATGTGTTATTATTGCACGCTGATCAAGTTTATTTTGGATTTTGGCCACGCCCCCTTCCGCCCCCGTAAATCGAAAAAACATTGATTACAAGCGCAATTTTGAAGCCATATTGTTCATTTTCGGTTTACATGATATCTATAGCTAGCCAGATGATCTTTGACAATTTGGTAACAATCGGATAATAAAACAGAAGTTATTCTACTACTCATAGAGTACTCATAGAGTAGAAGGGTATAATAACTTTGTTTAAACCGAAAATGTATGTAACAGGCAGAAGGAGACACCTCCGACCCCATAAAGTATATATATTCTGGCTCAGGATCAACAGCCGAGTCGAGATAGCCATGTCCGTCTGTCCGTCTGTCTGTCCGTGTGAAAATCTAGATCTCAACTATTATAAGAGCTAGGACTACCAATTTTGGTGACAATATGTGTTATTATTGCACGCTGATCAAGTTTATTTTGGATTTTGCCCACGCCCCCTTCCGCCCCCGTAAATCGCAGAAATATTGATTACAAGCGCAATTTTGATGCCATATAGTTCATTTTCGGTTTACATGATAACTATAGCTAGCCAGACGATCTCTGAAAATTTGGTAACAATCGGATAATAAACAGCTGTAAGCAGCGCTGCCGGCATCGCAAATTCTTTATTTGGAGAGGAAATAATAAGAATGCCTTACAATGCAAATTTTTGCAGTTGTTGGATAACAGCGTCAGTAGCTTAGTGAAAAAGCGATGAACTCCTGAACTGACAGGCCCGTGATTCGATTCCCAGTTCATGCCGCTTAAGCTTTTTCTTTTTATACCCGCTACTCATAGAGAAGAAGGGTATTATAACTTTGTTCAAACCGAAAATGTATGTAACAGGCAGAAGGAGACACCTGCGACCCCATAAAGTACATATATTCTGGCTCAGGATCAATAGCAGAGTCGATATAGCCATGTCCGTCTGTCCGTCTGTCTGCCCGTGTGAAAATCTAGATCTCAGCTATTGTAAGAGCAAGGACTACCAAATTTGGTGACAATATGTGTTATTATTGCACGCTAATCAAGTTTATTTTGGATTTTGGCCACGCCCCCTTCCGCCCCCGTAAATCGAAAAAACATTGATTACAAGCGCAATTTTGATGCCATATTGTTCATTTTCGGATTACACAATAACTATAGCTAGCCAGATGATCTCTAAAAATTTGGTAACAATCGGATAATAAACAGCTGTAAGCAGCGCAAATTCTTTATTTGGAGAGGAAATAATAAGAATTCCTTACAATGCAAATTTTTGCAGTTGTTGGATAACAGCGTCAGTAGCTTAGTGGAAAAGCGATGAACTCCTGAACCGACTGGCCCGTGGTTCGATTCCCAGTTCATGCCGCTTAACCTTTTTCTTTTTATACCCGCTACTCATAGAGTAGAAGGGTATTATAACTTTGTTCAAACCGAAAATGTATGTAACAGGCAGAATGAGACACCTCCGACCCCATAAAGTATATATTTTCTTGCTCAGGATCAACAGCTGAGTCGATAAAGCCATGTCCGTCTGTCCGTCTGTCTGTCCGTGTGAAAATCTAGATCTCAGCTATTATAAGAGCTAGGACTACCAATTTTGGTGACAATATGTGTTATTATTGCACGCTGATCAAGTTTATTTTGGATTTTGCCCACGCCCCCTTCCTTCCCCGTAAATCGCAGAAATATTGATTACAAGCGCAATTTTGATGCCATATTGTTCATTTTCGGTTGACATGATAGCTATAGCTAGCCAGATAATCTCTGAAAATTTGGTAAGAATCGGATAAAAAACACAGAAGTTATTCAGCTTAACGTTTTCCATAGCTCAAAGCAGCGCTGCTTGCAGCATTGTGCCGAATCGTGTGTGCGTGTGCGGTGGTGATATGGGTTAAGTTGTGGACTGCAAAACGAACAGTACTATTATGCAATTACGGGTTCGAGTCCCGCCCGCATCAAAAATTAAATGTATGCAAAATTGTTATACCCGCTACTCATAGAGTAGAAGGGTATTATAACTTTGTTCAAACCGAAAATGTATGTAACAGGCAGACGGAGATACCTCCGAGCCCATAAAGTATATATTCTGGCTCAGGATCAACAGCCGAGTCGATATATCAATGTCTGTTTGTCCGTCTGTCTGTCAGTGTGAAAATCTAGATTTCAGCTATTATAAGAGCTAGGACTACCAAATTTAGTGACAATATGTGATATTATTGCACGCTGATCAAGTTTATTTTGGATTTTGGCCACGCCCCCTTCCGCCCCCGTAAATCGAAAAAAATTGATTACAAGCGCATTCATTCTCGGTTTATATAATAAATATAGCTAGCCAGATGATTTTTGAAAATTTGGTAACAATGGGTTGTTAAACACAGACGTTATTCAGCTTAACGTTTTCCATAGCTGTAAGCAGCGCTGCCGGCAGCGCAAATTCTTTATTTGGAGAGGAAATAATAAGAATGCCTTACTATCCAAATTTTTGCAGTTGTTGGATAACAGCGTCAGTAGCTTAGTGGAAAAGCGATGAACTCCTGAACCGACAGGCCCGTGGTTCGATTCCCAGTTCATGCCGCTTAAGC
Source organism: Zaprionus ghesquierei (assembly GCA_018904095.1). Taxonomy (NCBI): domain Eukaryota; kingdom Metazoa; phylum Arthropoda; class Insecta; order Diptera; family Drosophilidae; genus Zaprionus; species Zaprionus ghesquierei. The sequence goes on from JAEIGP010000383.1 coordinate 60,116, forward strand.
TTTTTCTTTTTATACCCGCTACTCATAGAGTAGAAGGGTATTATAACTTTGTTCAAAGCGAAAATGTATGTAACAGGCAGAAGGAGACACCTCCGACCCCATAAAGTATATATATTCTGGCTCAGGATCAACAGCAGAGTCGATATAGCCATGTCCGTCTGTCCGTCTGTCCGTCTGTCTGTCCGTGTGAAAATCTAGATCTCATCTATTATAAGAGCTAGGACTACCAATTTTGGTGACAATATGTGTTATTATTGCACGCTGATCAAGTTTATTTTGGATTTTGCCCACGCCCCCTTCCGTCCCCGTAAATCGCAGAAATATTGATTACAAGCGCAATTTTGATGCCATATTGTTCATTTTCGGTTAACATGATAACTATAGCTAGCCAAATGATCTCTGAAAATTTGGTAAGAATCGGATAATAAACACAGAAGTTATTCAGCTTAACGTTTTCCACAGCTCAAAGCAGCGCTGCTTGCAGCATTGTGCCGAATCGGGTGTGCGTGTGCGGTGGTGATATGGGTTAAGTTGTGGACTGCAAAACGAACAGTACTATTATGCAATTACGGGTTCGAGTCCCGCCCGCATCAAAAATTAAATGTATGCAAAAATTGTTATACCCGCTACTCATAGAGTAGAAGGGTATAATAACTTTGGTTAAACCGAAAATGTATGTAACAGGCAGAAGGAGACACCTCTGACCCCATAAAGTATATATATTCTGCCTCAGGATCAACAGCCGAGTCGATATAGCCATGTCCGTCTGTCCGTCTGTCTGTCCGTGTAAAAATCTAGATCTCAGCTATTATAAGAGCTAGGACTACCAAATTTGGTGACAATATGTGTTATTATTGCACGCTGATCAAGTTTATTTTGGATTTTGGCCACGCCCCCTTCCGCCCCCGTAAATCGAAAAAACATTGATTACAAGCGCAATTTTGAAGCCATATTGTTCATTTTCGGTTTACATGATATCTATAGCTAGCCAGATGATCTTTGACAATTTGGTAACAATCGGATAATAAAACAGAAGTTATTCTACTACTCATAGAGTACTCATAGAGTAGAAGGGTATTATAACTTTGTTCAAACCGAAAATGTATGTAACAGGCAGACGGAGACACCTCCGAGCCCATAAAGTATATATATTCTGGCTCAGGATCAACAGCCGAGTCGATATATCAATGTCTATTTGTCCGTCTGTCTGTCAGTGTGAAAATCTAGATTTCAGCTATTATAAGAGCTAGGACTACCAAATTTAGTGACAATATGTGATATTATTGCACGCTGATCAAGTTTATTTTGGATTTTGGCCACGCCCCCTTCCGCCTCCGTAAATCGAAAAAACATTGATTACAAGCGCAATTTTGATGCCATATAGTTCATTTTCGGTTTACATGATAACTATAGCTAGCCAGACGATCTCTGAAAATTTGGTAACAATCGGATAATAAACAGCTGTAAGCAGCGCTGCCGGCATCGCAAATTCTTTATTTGGAGAGGAAATAATAAGAATGCCTTACAATGCAAATTTTTGCAGTTGTTGGATAACAGCGTCAGTAGCTTAGTGAAAAAGCGATGAACTCCTGAACTGACAGGCCCGTGATTCGATTCCCAGTTCATGCCGCTTAAGCTTTTTCTTTTTATACCCGCTACTCATAGAGAAGAAGGGTATTATAACTTTGTTCAAACCGAAAATGTATGTAACAGGCAGAAGGAGACACCTGCGACCCCATAAAGTACATATATTCTGGCTCAGGATCAATAGCAGAGTCGATATAGCCATGTCCGTCTGTCCGTCTGTCTGTCCGTGTGAAAATCTAGATCTCAGCTATTGTAAGAGCAAGGACTACCAAATTTGGTGACAATATGTGTTATTATTGCACGCTAATCAAGTTTATTTTGGATTTTGGCCACGCCCCCTTCCGCCCCCCGTAAATCGAAAAAACATTGATTACAAGCGCAATTTTGATGCCATATTGTTCATTTTCGGATTACACAATAACTATAGCTAGCCAGATGATCTCTAAAAATTTGGTAACAATCGGATAATAAACAGCTGTAAGCAGCGCAAATTCTTTATTTGGAGAGGAAATAATAAGAATTCCTTACAATGCAAATTTTTGCAGTTGTTGGATAACAGCGTCAGTAGCTTAGTGGAAAAGCGATGAACTCCTGAACCGACTGGCCCGTGGTTCGATTCCCAGTTCATGCCGCTTAACCTTTTTCTTTTTATACCCGCTACTCATAGAGTAGAAGGGTATTATAACTTTGTTCAAACCGAAAATGTATGTAACAGGCAGAATGAGACACCTCCGACCCCATAAAGTATATATTTTCTGGCTCAGGATCAACAGCTAAGTCGATAAAGCCATGTCCGTCTGTCCGTCTGTCTGTTCGTGTGAAAATCTAGATCTCATCTATTATAAGAGCTAGGACTACCAATTTTGGTGACAATATGTGTTATTATTGCACGCTGATCAAGATTATTTTGGATTTTGCCCACGCCCCCTTCCGTCCCCGTAAATCGCAGAAATATTGATTACAAGCGCAATTTTGATGCCATATTGTTCATTTTCGGTTAACATGATAACTATAGCTAGCCAAATGATCTCTGAAAATTTGGTAAGAATCGAATAATAAACACAGAAGTTATTCAGCTTAACGTTTTCCACAGCTCAAAGCAGCGCTGCTTGCAGCATTGTGCCGAATCGTGTGTGCGTGTGCGGTGGTGATATGGGTTAAGTTGTGGACTGCAAAACGAACAGTACTATTATGCAATTACGGGTTCGAGTCCCGCCCGCATCAAAAATTAAATGTATGCAAAAATTGTTATACCCGCTACTCATAGAGTAGAAGGGTATTATAACTTTGTTCAAACCGAAAATGTATGTAACAGGCAGACGGAGACACCTCCGAGCCCATAAAGTATATATATTCTGGCTCAGGATCAACAGCCGAGTCGATATATCAATGTCTGTTTGTCCGTCTGTCTGTCAGTGTGAAAATCTAGATTTCAGCTATTATAAGAGCTAGGACTACCAAATTTAGTGACAATATGTGATATTATTGCACGCTGATCAAGTTTATTTTGGATTTTGGCCACGCCCCCTTCCGCCCCCGTAAATCGAAAAAAATTGATTACAAGCGCATTCATTTTCGGTTTATATAATAAATATAGCTAGCCAGATGATCTCTGAAAATTTGGTAACAATGGGATGTTAAACACAGAAGTTATTCAGCTTAACGTTTTCCATAGCTGTAAGCAGCGCTGCCGGCAGCGCAAATTCTTTATTTGGAAAGGAAATAATAAGAATGCCTTACTATGCAAATTTTTGCAGTTGTTGGATAACAGCGTCAGTAGCTTAGTGGAAAAGCGATGAACTCCTGAACCGACAGGCCCGTGGTTCGATTCCCAGTTCATGCCGCTTAAGCTTTTTCTTTTTATACCCGCTACTCATAGAGTAGAAGGGTATTATAACTTTGTTCAAACCGAAAATGTATGTAACAGGCAGAAGGAGACACCTCCGACCCCATAAAGTATATATATTCTGGCTCAGGATCAACAGCCGAGTCGATATAGCCATGTCCGTCTGTCCGTCTGTCTGTCTGTCCGTCTGTCTGTCCGTGTGAAAATCTAGATCTCAGCTCTTATAAGGGCTAGAACTACCAAATTTGGTGACAGTATGTGCTATTATTGCACGCTGATCAAGTGTTTTTTGGATTTTGGCCACGCCCCCTTCCGCCCCTCGAATTCGAAAAAACATTGATTACAAGCGCAATTTTGATGCCATATTGTTCATTTTCGGTTTATGTGCTAACTATAGCTAGCCAGATCATATCTGAGAATTTGGTAACAATCGGATAATAAACACAGAAGCTATTCAGTTTAACGTTTTCCATTGCTGTAAACAACGCTTCCGGCAGCGAAAATTCTTTATTTGTACAGGAAATAATAAGAATGCCATACAATGCACATTTTTGCAGTTGTTGAATAACAGCGTCAGTAGCTTAGTGGAAAAGCGATGAACTCCTGAACCGACAGGCCCGTGGTTCGATTCCCAGTTCATGCCGCTTAAGATTTTTCTTTTTATACCCGCTACTCATAGAGTAGAAGGGTATTATAACTTTGTTCAAACCGAAAATGTATGTAACAGGCAGAAGGAGACATCTCCGACCCCATAAAGTATATATATTCTGGCTCAGGATCAACAGCCGAGTCGATATAGCCATGTCCGTCTGTTCGTCTGTCTGTCCGTGTGAAAATCTAGATCTCAGCTATTATAAGAGCTAGGACAACCAAATTTGGTGACAATATGTGTTATTATTGCACGCTGATCAAGTTTATTTTGGATTTTGGCCACGCCCCCTTCCGCCCCCGCAAATCGAAAAAACATTGATAACAAGTGCAATTTTGATGCCATATTGTTCATTTTCGGTTTAGCCAGATGATCTCTGAAAATTTGGTAACAATCGGATAATAAACACAGAAGTTATTCAGCTTAACGTTTTCCACAGCTGTAAGCAGCACTGCCGGCAGCGCTGCTTGCAGCATTATGCCGAATCGTGTGTGCGTGTGGACTGCAAAACGAACAGTACTATTATGCATTTACGGGTTCGAGTCCCGCCCGCATCAAAAATTAAATGTGTGCAAAAATGTGTTTATACCCGCTACTCATAGAGTAGAAGGGTATTATAACTTTGTTCAAACCGAAAATGTATGTAACAGGCAGAAGGAGACACCTCCGACCCCATAAAGTATATATATTCTGGCTCAGGATCAACAGCCGAGTCGATATAGCCATGTCCGTCTGTCCGTGTGAAAATCTAGATCTCAGCTATTATAAGAGCTAGGACAACCAAATTTGGTGACAATATGTGTTATTATTGCACGCTGATCAAGTTTATTTTGGATTTTGGCCACGCCCCCGTCCGCCCCCGCAAATCGAAAAAACATTGATAACAAGTGCAATTTTGATGCCATATTGTTCATTTTCGGTTTAGCCAGATGATCTCTGAAAATTTGGTAACAATCGGATAATAAACACAGAAGTTATTCAGCTTAACGTTTTCCACAGCTGTAAGCAGCACAGCCGGCAGCGCTGCTTGCTGCATTGTGCCGAATCGTGTGTGCGTGTACGGTGGTGAAATGGGTTAAGTTGTGGACTGCAAAACGAACAGTACTATTATGCATTTACGGGTTCGAGTCCCGCCCGCATCAAAAATTAAATGTGTGCAAAAATGTTTTTTTTTTATTTTATATTTTGACATTGCATAAAGATTATAAGTCCATAGCCTTTTACGGTCAAAATATGATTGTAGCCGTTTTTTTGTTCCGCAAATAAATTATGTACAAGCAGCTGGGTAGCGGGTATATTACAGTCGAGCACACTCGACTGTAGCTTTCTTACTTGTTTATTTTTATTATACCCGCTACTCATAGAGAAGAAGGGTATTATAACTTTGTTCAAACCGAAAATGTATGTAATAGGCAGAAGGAGACACCTCCGACCCCATAAAGTATGTATATTCTGGCTCAGGATCAACAGCCGAGTCGATATAGCCATGTCTGTCTGTCCGTCTGTCCGTCTGTCTGTCCGTGTGAAAATCTAGATCTCAGCTATTATAAGAGCTAGGACTTCCAAATTTGGTGACAATATATGTTATTATTGCACGCTGATCAAGTTTATTTTGGATTTTGGCCACGCCCCCTTCCGCCCCCGTAAATCGAAAAAACATTGATTACAAGCGCAATTTTGATGCCATATTGTTCATTTTCGGTTTACATGATAACTATGCCTAGCCAAATGATCTCTGAAAATTTGGTAACAATTAATTAAGGGTATTATAACTTTGTTCAAACCGAAAATGTATGTTACAGGCAGAATGAGATACCTCCCGCCCCATAAAGTATATATTTTCTGGCTCAGGATCAACAGCAGAGTCGATATAGCCATGTCCGTCTGTCAGTCTGTCCGTCTGTCTGTCCGTGTGAAAATCTAGATCTCAGCTATTATAAGAGCTAGGAATACCAAATTTGGTGGCAATATATGATATTATTGCACGCTGATCAACTTTATTTTGGATTTTAGCCACGCCCCCTTCCGCCCCCGTAAATCAAAAAAAATTGATTACAAGCGCAGTTTTGATGCCATATTGTTCATTTTCGGTTTATATGATAAATATAGCTAGCCAGATGATGTCTGAAAATGTGGTAAGAATCGGATAATAAACACAGAAGTTATTCAGCTTAACGTTTTCCATAGGCTTAAGCAGCGCTGCCGGCAGCGCTGCTTGCAGCATTGTGCCGAATCGTGTGTGCGTGTACGGTGGTGAAATGGGTTAAGTTGTGGACTGCAAAACGAACAGTACTATTATGCATTTACGGGTTCGAGTCCCGCTCGCATTAAAAATTAAATGTGTGCAAAAATGTTTATACCCGCTAATCATAGAGTAGAAGGGTATTATAACTTTGTTCAAACCGAAAATGTATGTAACAGGCAGAAGGAGACACCTCCGACCCCATAAAGTATATATATTCTGGCTCAGGATCAACAGCCGAGTCAAGCCATGTCCGTCTGTCTGTCCGTGTGAAAATCTAGATCTCAGCTATTATAAGAGCTAGGACTACCAAATTTGGTAACAATATGTGATATTATTGCACGCTGATCAAGTTTATTTTGGATTTTGGCCACGCCCCCTTCCGCCCCCGTAAATCAAAAAAAAAACATTGATTACAAGCGCAATTTTGATGCCATATTGTTCATTTTCGGTTTACATGATAACTATAGCTAGGCAAATGATCTCTGAAAATTTGGTAACAATTAATTAAGGGTATTATAACTTTGTTAAAACCGAAACTGTATGTAACAGGCAGAATGAGACACCTCCGGCCCCATAAAGTATATATTTTCTGGCTCAGGATCAACAGCCGAGTCGATATAGCCATGTCCGTCTGTCCGTGTGAAAACCTAGATCTCAGCTATTGTAAGAGCTGGGACTACCGAATTTGGTGACAATATGTGTTTTTACTGCACGCTGATCAAGTTTAGTGCATTTTAGCCACGCATTGGTAACAATGGGATGTTAAACACAGAAGTTATTCAGCTTAACGTTTTCCATAGCTGTAAGCAGCGCTGCCGGCGGTGCAAATTCTTTATTTGTACAGGAAATAATAAGAATGCCATATAATGCAAATTTTTGCAGTTGTTGGATAACAGCGTCAGTAGCTTAGTGGAAAAGCGATGAACTCCTGAACCGACAGGCCCGTGGTTCGATTCCAAGTTCATGCCGCTTCAGCTTTTTCTTTTTTTTTTAAGAACTTATACTTTAATTTTTGAATATTCATTAGTTGGTGGTGGTGCATTTTATTTACAATTTTTTTATTGGCTCACAATGAATTTAGTTAACAAGTGAAGAAGTGACAGTCTCTTAAATAAGCTGTGTGCGATTGTTAGAGCGCAGCTTTTTCTTATATTTTTATACCCGCTACTCATAGAATAGAAGGGTATTATAACTTTTTTCAAACCGGAAATGTATGTAACAGGCAGAAGGAGACACCTCCGACCCCATAAAGTATATATATTCTGGCTCAGGATCAACAGCCGCGTCGATATAGCCATGTCCGTCTGTCCGTGTGAAAATCTAGATCTCAGCTATTATAAGAGCTAGAACTACCAAATTTGGTAACAGTATATGTTATTATTGCACGCTGATCAAGTTTATTTTGGATTTTGGCCACGCCCCCTTCCGCCCCTGTAAATCGAAAAAATTGATTACAAGCGCAATTTTGACGCCATATTGTTCATTTTCGGTTTATACAATAACTATAGCTAGCCAGATGATCTCTGAAAATTTGGTAACAATCGGATAATAAACAGCTGTAAGCAGCGCTGCCGGCAGCGCAAATTCTTTATTTGGAGAGGAAATAATAAGAATGCCTTACAATGCAAATTTTTGCAGTTGTTGGATAACAGCGTCAGTAGCTTAGTGGAAAAGCGATGAACTCCTGAACCGACAGGCCCGTGGTTCGATTCCCAGTTCATACCGCTTAAGCTTTTTATACCCGCTACTCATGGAGTAGAAGGGTATTATAACTTTGTTCAAACCGAAAATGTGTGTAAGAGGCAGAAGGAGACCCCACAAAGTATATATATTCTGGCTCAGGATCAACGGCCGAGTCGATATAGCCATGTCCGTCTGTCCGTCTGTCTGTCCGTGTGAAAATCTAGATCTCAGCTATTATAAGAGCTAGGACTACCAAATTTGGTGACAATATGTGTTATTATTGCACGCTGATTAAGTTTATTTTGGATTTTGGCCACGCCCCCTTCCGCCCCTGTAAATCGAAATAAATTGATTACAAGCGCAATTTTGATGCCATATTGTTCATTTTTGGTTTATATGATAACTAAAGCTAGCCAGATGATCTCTGAAAATTTGGTAACAATGGGATGTTAAACACAGAAGTTATTCAGCTTAACGTTTTCCATAGCTGTAAGCAGCGCTGCCGGCAGCACAAATTCCTTATTTGTACAGGAAATAATTAGAATGCCTTACAATGCAAATTTTTGCAGTTGTTGGATAACAGCGTCAGTAGCTTAGTGGAAAAGCGATGAACTCCTGAACCGACAGGCCCGTGGTTCGATTCCGAGTTCATGCCGCTTAAGCTTTTTCTTTTTTTTTTAAGAACTTATACTTTAATTTTTGAATATGCATTAATTGGTGATCGTGCATTTTATTTAAAATTTTTTTAATGGCTCACAATGAACTTAGTTAACAAGTAGAGAAGTGACAGCTGTGTGTGATTGTTAGAGCGCAGCTTTTCCTTATATTTTTTTATTTTTATTTTCTATTTAATTGTATGTTTAAGTTATGAGAATAAATAGCAACAACAACACGCATCATGCATTCAAACTTTGTTTTTGTCGTGCAAGAATTTTCGAATGGTCTCATAATGTAACTTTGGCAAAATTTGGGTAATGGCTTAATGACCGAATGGAGAACTGGTGGACCTCTTAGGTAATGGGTCCAAGGTTCGATTCCCATGCATGCGTGTCATGGTGGGGAAGACCCAACTTTTCTTATTTCTTGCAAAAAAAAGTTTTTGCCTCCCGTTTTGAGCTACTTTCATGAAACTTTTTATACATTTTTCTTATTACTGCCCGCTGTAAATAAGTCGGAACGAGCCGGTACGGACCGATACATCGTTTAGATGCCATAGAACCTATCGGTCGTTTTTTTAACAAAGTTTATTAATTTATTCGATTTATAGTCCTTAACAGGTAGCATTATTATTTTTACTGTTTAAGTGATAAATCTTGGATTTTTTTGCCGGCAGCTCTGCTTGCAGCATTTTGCCTATTTGGCATGTGTGAGTGTACGGTGGTGAAATGGGTTAACTTGTGGACTGCAAAACGAACAGTACTTTTATGCATTTAAGCGTTCGAGTCCCGCCTGCATCAAAAATTAAATGTGTGCAAAAATGTTTTTTTTTTTTTTTTTAGATTTTGACTTTGCATAAATATTGTAAGTCCATGGCCTTTTACGGTCAAAATATGATTGTAGCCGTTCTTTATAGTTCCGCAAATAATTTTGATGTACGAGAAGCTGGGTAGCGGGTATATTACAGTCGAGCACTCTCGAATGTAGCTTTCTTACTTGTTTTATTTTTATTTTTTATTTAATTGTATGTTTAAGTTATGAGAATAAATAGCAACATCAACACGCATCATGCATTCAGACTTTGTTTTTGTCGTGCAAGAATTTCCGAATGGTCTCATAATGTAACTTTGGCAAAATTTGCGTGATGGCTTAATGACCGAATGGAGAAGTGGTTGACCTCTTAGGTAATGGGTCCAAGGTTCGGTTCCGCATGCATGCGTGTCATAGTGGGGGAGATCGAACTTTTCTTATTTTTTGCAAAGAAAAGTTTTTGCCTCCTTTATTGAGCTACCTTCATGAAACTTTGTATACATGTTTCTTACTGCTGCCCGCTGTAAATAAGTCGGAACGAGCCGGTACGGACCGATACATTGTATAGATGCCATAGAACCTATCGGTCGTTTTTATACCCGCTACTCATAGAGTAGAAGGGTATTGTAACTTTGTTCAAACCGAAAATTTATGTAACAGGCAGAAGGAGACACCTCCGACCCCATAAAGTATATATATATTCTGGCTCAGGATCAACAGCCGAGTCGATATAGCCATGTCCGTCTGTCCGTCTGTCTGTCCGTGTGAAAATATAGATCTCAGCTATTATAAGAGCTAGGACTACCAAATTTGGTGACAATATGTGTTATTATTGCACGCTGATCAAGTTTATTTTGGATTTTGGCCACTCCCCCTTCCGCCCCCGTAAATCGAAAAAAACATTGATTACAAGCGCAATTTTGACGCCATATTGTTCATTTTCGGTTTACATGATAACTATAGCTAGCCAAATGATCTCTGAAAATTTGGTAACAATCGGATAATAAACACAGAAGTTATTCAGCTTAAGGTTTTCCATAGCTCTAAGCAGCGCTGCCGGCTGCCGGCAGAAGGAGACAACTCCGACACCATAAAGTATATATATTCTGGCTCAGGATCAACAGCCGAGTCGATATAGCCATGTCCGTCTGTCCGTCTGTCTGTCCGTGTGAAAATCTAGATCTCAGCTATTATAAGAGCTAGGACTACCAAATTTGGTGACAATATGTGTTATTATTGCACGCTGATCAAGTTTATTTTGGATTTTGGCCACGCCCCCTTCCGCCTCCGTAAATCGAAAAAACATTGATTACAAGCGCAATTTTGATGCCATATTGTTCATTTTCGATTTACATGATAACTATGCCTAGCCAAATGATCTCTGAAAATTTGGTAACAATTAATTAAGGGTATTATAACTTTGTTCAAACCGAAAATGTATGTAACAGGCAGGAGACACCTCCGACCCCATAAAGTATATATATTCTGGCTCAGGATCAACAGCCGAGTCGATATAGCCATGTCCGTCTGTCCGTCTGTCTGTCCGTGTGAAAATCTAGATCTCAGCTATTATAAGAGCTAGGACTACCAAATTTGGTGACAATATGTGTTATTATTGCACGCTGATCAAGTTTATTTTGAATTTTGGCCACGCCCCTTCCGCCCCCGTAAATCGAAAAAACATTGATTACAAGCGCAATTGATGCCATATTGTTCATTTTCGGCTTACATGATAACTATGCCTAGCCAAATGATCTCTGAAAATTTGGTAACAATTAATTAGGGGTATTATAACTTTGTTCAAACCGAAAATGTATGTTACAGGCAGAATGAGATACCTCCGGCCCCATAAAGTATATATTATCTGGCTCAGGATCAACAGCCGAGTCGATATAGCCATGTCCGTCTGTCCGTCTGTCCATCTGTCTGTCCGTGTGAAAATCTAGATCTCAGCTATTATAGGAGCTAGGACTACCAAATTTGGTGACAATATGTGATATTATTGCACGCTGATCAAGTTTATTTTGGATTTTGGCCACGCCCCCTTCCGCCCGGTAAATAAAAAAAAATTGATTACAAGCGCAGTTTTGATGCCATATTGTTCATTTTTGGTTTGTGTGCTAACTATAGCTAGCCAGATGATGTCTGAAAATTTGGTAAGAATCGGATAATAAACACAGAAGTTATTCTGCCTAACGTTTTCCATAGCTCTAAGCAGCGCTTCCGGCAGCGCTGCTTGTAGCATTGTGCCGAATCGTGTGTGCGTGTACGGTGGTGAAATGGGTTAAGTTGTGGACTGCAAAACGAACAGTACTATTATGCATTTACGGGTTCGAGTCCCGCTCGCATTAAAAATTAAATGTGTGCAAAAATGTTTATACCCGCTAATCGTAGAGTAGAAGGGTATTATAACTTTGTTCAAACCGAAAATGTATGTAACAGGCAGAAGGAGACACCTCCGACCCCATAAAGTATATATATTCTGGCTCGGGATCAACAGCCGAGTCAAGCCATGTCCGTCTGTCTGTCCGTGTGAAAATCTAGATCTCAGCTATTATAAGAGCTAGGACTACCAAATTTGGTAACAATATGTGATATTATTGCACGCTGATCAAGTTTATTTTGGATTTTGGCCACGCCCCCTTCCGCCCCCGTAAATAAAAAAAAACATTGATTACAAGCGCAATTTTGATGCCATATTGTTCATTTTCGGTTTACTTGATAACTATAGCTAGCCAAATGATCTCTGAAAATTTGGTAACAATTAATTAAGGGTATTATAACTTTGTTCAAACCGAAACTGTATGTAACAGGCAGAATGAGACACCTCCGGCCCCATAAAGTATATATTTTCTGGCTCAGGATCAACAGCCGAGTCGATATAGCCATGTCCGTCTGTCCGTCTGTCTGTCCGTGTGAAAACCTAGATCTCAGCTATTGTAAGAGCTGGGACTACCGAATTTGGTGACAATATGTGTTACTACTGCACGCTGATCAAGTTTATTGTGCATTTTAGCCACGCATTGGTAACAATGGGATGTTAAACACAGAAGTTATTCAGCTTAAAGTTTTCCATAGCTGTAAGCAGCGCTGCCGGCAGTGCAAATTCTTTATTTGTACAGGAAATAATAAGAATGCCTTATAATGCAAATTTTTGCAGTTGTTGGATAACAGCGTAAGTAGCTTAGTGGAAAAGCGATGAACTCCTGAACCGACAGGCCCGTGGTTCGATTCCAAGTTCATGCCGCTTCAGCTTTTTCTTTTTTTTTTTAATAACTTATACTTTAATTTTTGAATATGCATTAGTTGGTGGTGGTGCATTTTATTAAAAATTTTTTTATTGGCTCACAATGAATTTAGTTAACAAGTGGAGAAGTGACAGTCTCTTAAATAAGCTGTGTGCGATTGTTAGAGCGCAGCTTTTTCTAATATTTTTATACCCGCTACTCATAGAATAAAAGGGTATTATAACTTTTTTCAAACCGGAAATGTATGTAACAGGCAGAAGGAGACACCTTCGACCCCATAAAGTATATATATTCTGGCTCAGGATCAACAGCCGAGTCGATATAGCCATGTCCGGTTGTCCGTGTGAAAATCTATATCTCAGCTATTATAAGAGCTAGAACTACCAAATTTGGTAACAGTATATGTTATTATTGCACGCTGATCAAGTTTATTTTGGATTTTGGCCACGCCCCCTTCCGCCCCTGTAAATCGAAAAAATTAATTACAAGCGCAATTTTGATGCCATATTGTTCATTTTCGGATTATACAATAACTATAGCTAGCCAGATGATCTCTGAAAATTTGGTAACAATCGGATAATAAACAGCTGTAAGCAGCGCTGCCGGCAGCACAAATTCCTTATTTGTACAGGAAATAATTAGAATGCCTTACAATGCAAATTTTTGCAGTTGTTGGATAACAGCGTCAGTAGCTTAGTGGAAAAGCGATGAACTCCTGAACCGACCTGCCCGTGGTTCGATTCCCAGTTCATGCCGCTTGAGCTTTTTCTTTTTTTTTTTAAGAACTTATACTTTAATTTTTGAATATGCATTAATTGGTGATCGTGCATTTTATTTAAAATTTTTTTAATGGCTCACAATGAACTTAGTTAACAAGTAGAGAAATGACAGTCTCTTAAATCAGCTGTGTGCGATTGTTAGAGCGCAGCTTTTTCTTATATTTTTTTATTTTTATTTTCTATTTAATTGTATGTTTAAGTTATGAGAATAAATAGCAACAACAACACGCATCATGCATTCAAACTTTGTTTTTGTCGTGCAAGAATTTTCGAATGGTCTCATAATGTAACTTTGGCAAAATTTGGGTAATGGCTTAATGACCGAATGGAGAACTGGTGGACCTCTTAGGTAATGGGTCCAAGGTTCGATTCCCATGCATGCGTGTCATGGTGGGAAAGACCCAACTTTTCTTATTTCTTGCAAAAAAAAGTTTTTGCCAACCTTTTTGAGCTACTTTCATGAAACTTTGTATACATTTTTCTTATTACTGCCCGCTGTAAATAAGTCGGAACGAGCCGGTACGGACCGATACATCGTTTAGATGCCATAGAACCTATCGGTCGTTTTTTTAACAAAATTTATTAATTTATTCGATTTATAGTCCTTAACAGGTAGCATTATTATTTATACTGTTTAAGTGATAAACCTTGGATTTTTTTGCCGGCAGCTCTGCTTGCAGCATTTTGCCGAATAGTGTGTGCGTGTACGGTGGTGAAATGGGTTAAGTTGTGGACTGCAAAACGAACAGTACTATTATGCATTTAAGCGTTCGAGTCCCGCCTGCATCAAAAATTAAATGTGTGCAAAAATGTTTTTTTTTTTTTATTTTAGATTTTGACTTTGCATAAATATTGTAAATCCATGGCCTTTTACGGTCAAAATATGATTGTAGCCGTTCTTTATAGTTCCGCAAATAATTTTGATGTACGAAAAGCTGGGTAGCGGGTATATTACAGTCGAGCACTCTCGAATGTAGCTTTCTTACTTGTTTTATTTTTATTTTTTATTTAATTGTATGTTTAAGTTATGAGAATAAATAGTAACAACAACACGCATCATGCATTCAGACTTTGTTTTTGTCGTGCAAGAATTTCCGAATGGTCTCATAATGTAACTTTGGCAAAATTTGCGTGATGGCTTAATGACCGAATGGAGAAGTGGTTGACCTCTTAGGTAATGGGTCCAAGGTTCGGTTCCCATGGGAGATCGAACTTTTCTTATTTTTTGCAAAGAAAAGTTTTTGCCTCCTTTTTTGAGCTACCTTCATGAAACTTTGTATACATGTTTCTTATTGCTGCCCGCTGTAAATAAGTCGGAACGAGCCGGTACGGACCGATACATTGTATAGATGCCATAGAACCTATCGGTCGTTTTTATACCCGCTACTCATAGAGAAGAAGGGTATTGTAACTTTGTTCAAACCGAAAATGTATGTAACAGGCAGAAGGAGACACCTCCGACCCCATAAAGTATATATATTCTGGCTCAGGATCAACAGCCGAGTCGATATAGCCATGTCCGTCTGTCCGTCTGTCTGTCCGTGTGAAAATCGAGATCAGCTATTATAAGAGCTAGGACCACCAAATTTGGTGACAATATGTGTTATTAGCAGCGCTGCTTGCAGCATTGTGCCGAATCGTGTGTGCGTGTACGGTGGTGAAATGGGTTAAGTTGTGGACTGCAAAACGAACAGTACTATTATGCATTTACGGGTTCGAGTCCCGCCCGCATCAAAAATTAAATGTGTGCAAAAATGTTTTTATACCCGCTACTCATAGAGTAGAAGGGTATAATAACTTTGTTTAAACCGAAAATGTATGTAACAGGCAGAAGGAGACACCTCCGACCCCATAAAGTATATATATTCTGGCTGAGGATCAACAGCCGATACGATATAGCCATGTCCGTCTGTCCGTCTGTCCGTCTGTCTGTCCGTGTGAAAACCTAGATCTTAGCTATTGTAAGAGCTGGGATTACCGAATTTGGTGACAATATGTGTTATTACTGCACGCTGATCAAGTTTATTGTGCATTTTAGCCACGCCCCTTTCCGCCCCGTAAATCGAAAAAATATTAATTACAAGCGCAATTTTGATGCCATATTGTTCATTTTCGGTTTACATGATATCTATAGCTAGCCAGATAATCTCTGACAATTTGGTAACAATCGGATAATAAACACAGAAGTTATTCTGCCTAACGTTTTCCATAGCTCTAAGCAGCGCTTCCGGCAGCGCTGCTTGTAGCATTGTGCCGAATCGTGTGTGCGTGTACGGTGGTGAAATGGGTTAAGTTGTGGACTGCAAAACGAACAGTACTATTATGCATTTACGGGTTCGAGTCCCGCTCGCATTAAAAATTAAATGTGTGCAAAAATGTTTATACCCGCTAATCGTAGAGTAGATGGGTATTATAACTTTGTTCAAACCGAAAATGTATGTAACAGGCAGAAGGAGACACCTCCGACCCCATAAAGTATATATATTCTGGCTCAGGATCAACAGCCGAGTCAAGCCATGTCCGTCTGTCTGTCCGTGTGAAAATCTAGATCTCAGCTATTATAAGAGCTAGGACTACCAAATTTGGTAACAATATGTGATATTATTGCACGCTGATCAAGTTTATTTTGGATTTTGGCCACGCCCCCTTCCGCCCCCGTAAATAAAAAAAAAACATTGATTACAAGCGCAATTTTGATGCCATATTGTTCATTTTCGGTTTACTTGATAACTATAGCTAGCCAAATGATCTCTGAAAATTTGGTAACAATTAATTAAGGGTATTATAACTTTGTTCAAACCGAAACTGTATGTAACAGGCAGAATGAGACACCTCCGGCCCCATAAAGTATATATTTTCTGGCTCAGGATCAACAGCCGAGTCGATATAGCCATGTCCGTCTGTCCGTCTGTCCGTCTGTCTGTCCGTGTGAAAACCTAGTTCTCAGCTATTGTAAGAGCTGGGACTACCGAATTTGGTGACAATATGTGTTACTACTGCACGCTGATCAAGTTTATTGTGCATTTTAGCCACGCATTGGTAACAATGGGATGTTAAACACAGAAGTTATTCAGCTTAACGTTTTCCATAGCTGTAAGCAGCGCTGCCGGCAGTGCAAATTCTTTATTTGTACAGGAAATAATAAGAATGCCTTATAATGCAAATTTTTGCAGTTGTTGGATAACAGCGTAAGTAGCTTAGTGGAAAAGCGATGAACTCCTGAACCGACAGGCCCGTGGTTCGATTCCAAGTTCATGCCGCTTCAGTTTTTTTTTTTTTTTTAATAACTTATACTTTAATTTTTGAATATGCATTAGTTGGTGGTGGTGCATTTTATTAAAAATTTTTTTATTGGCTCACAATGAATTTAGTTAACAAGTGGAGAAGTGACAGTCTCTTAAATAAGCTGTGTGCGATTGTTAGAGCGCAGCTTTTTCTTATATTTTTTTATTTTTATTTTCTATTTAATTGTATGTTTAAGTTATGAGAATAAATAGCAACAACAACACGCATCATGCATTCAAACTTTGTTTTTGTCGTGCAAGAATTTTCGAATGGTCTCATAATGTAACTTTGGCAAAATTTGGGTAATGGCTTAATGACCGAATGGAGAACTGGTGGACCTCTTAGGTAATGGGTCCAAGGTTCGATTCCCATGCATGCGTGTCATGGTGGGAAAAACCCAACTTTTCTTATTTCTTGCAAAAAAAAGTTTTTGCCAACCTTTTTGAGCTACTTTCATGAAACTGTGTATACATTTTTCTTATTACTGCCCGCTGTAAATAAGTCGGAACGAGCCGGTACGGACCGATACATCGTTTAGATGCCATAGAACCTATCGGTCGTTTTTTTAACAAAATTTATTAATTTATTCGATTTATAGTCCTTAACAGGTAGCATTATTATTTATACTGTTTAAGTGATAAACCTTGGATTTTTTTGCCGGCAGCTCTGCTTGCAGCATTTTGCCGAATAGTGTGTGCGTGTACGGTGGTGAAATGGATTAAGTTGTGGACTGCAAAACGAACAGTACTATTATGCATTTAAGCGTTCGAGTCCCGCCTGCATCAAAAATTAAATGTGTGCAAAAATGTTTTTTTTTTTATTTTAGATTTTGACTTTGCATAAATATTGTAAATCCATGGCCTTTTACGGTCAAAATATGATTGTAGCCGTTCTTTATAGTTCCGCAAATAATTTTGATGTACGAGAAGCTGGGTAGCGGGTATATCACAGTCGAGCACTCTCGAATGTAGCTTTCTTACTTGTTTTATTTTTATTTTTTATTTAATTGTATGTTTAAGTTATGAGAATAAATAGTAACAACAACACGCATCATGCATTCAGACTTTGTTTTTGTCGTGCAAGAATTTCCGAATGGTCTCATAATGTAACTTTGGCAAAATTTGCGTGATGGCTTAATGACCGAATGGAGAAGTGGTTGACCTCTTAGGTAATGGGTCCAAGGTTCGGTTCCGCTCCATAGTGGGGAGATCGAACTTTTCTTATTTTTTGCAAAGAAAAGTTTTTGCCTCCTTTTTTGAGCTACCTTCATGAAACTTTGTATACATGTTTCTTATTGCTGCCCGCTGTAAATAAGTCGGAACGAGCCGGTACGGACCGATACATTGTATAGATGCCATAGAACCTATCGGTCGTTTTTATACCCGCTACTCATAGAGAAGAAGGGTATTGTAACTTTGTTCAAACCGAAAATGTATGTAACAGGCAGAAGGAGACACCTCCGACCCCATAAAGTATATATATTCTGGCTCAGGATCAACAGCCGAGTCGATATAGCCATGTCCGTCTGTCCGTCTGTCTGTCCGTGTGAAAATCGAGATCAGCTATTATAAGAGCTAGGACTACCAAATTTGGTGACAATATGTGTTATTATTGCAGCGCTGCTCAAGTTCATTGTGCCGAATCGTTTGTGCGTGTACGGTGGTGAAATGCAAAAAGTTGTGGACTGCAAAACGAACAGTACTATTATGCATTTACGGGTTACAGAGTCCCGCCCGCATCAAAAATTTAAATGTGTGCAAAAATGTTTTTATACCCGCTACTCATAGAGTAGAAGGGTATAATAACTTTGTTTAAACCGAAAATGTATGTAACAGGCAGAAGGAGACACCTCCGACCCCATAAAGTATATATATTCTGGCTCAGGATCAACAGCCGAGTCGATATAGCCATGTCCGTTTGTCCGTCTGTCTGTCCGTGTGAAAATCTAGATCTCAGGTATTATAAGAGCTAGGACTACCAAATTTGGTGACAATATGTGTTAATATTCCACGCTGATCAAGTTTATTTTGGATTTTGGCCACGCCCCCTTCCGTCCCCGTAAATCGAAAAAAAATTGATTACAAGCGTAGTTTTGATGCCATATTGTTCATTTTCGGTTTACATGCTAACTATAGCTAGCCAGATGATCTCTGAAATTTGGAAGAGAAAAATTATCCAGCTTAACGTTTTCCATAGCTGTAAGCAGCGCTGCCGGAATCGTGTGTGCGTGTACGGTGGTGAAATGGGTTAAGTTGTGGACTGCAAAACGAACAGAACTATTATGCATTTACGGGTTCGAGTCCCGCCCGCATCAAAAATTAAATGTGTGCAAAAATGTTTTTATACCCGCTACTCATAGAGTAGAAGGGTATAATAACTTTGTTTAAACCGACAACGTATGTAACAGGCAAAAGGAGACACCTCCGACCCCATAAAGTATAAATATTCTGGCTCAGGATCAACAGCCGATACGATATAGCCATGTCCGTCTGTCCGTCAGTCTGTCCGTGTGAAAACCTAGATCTCAGCTATTGTAAGAGTTGGGACTACCGAATTTGGTGACAATATGTGTTATTACTGCACGCTGATCAAGTTTATTGTGCATTTTAGCCACGCCCCCTTCCGCCCCGTAAATCGAAAAAATATTGATTACAAGCGCAATTTTGATGCCATATTGTTCATTTTCGGTTTACATGATATCTATAGCTAGCCAGATAATCTCTGACAATTTGGTAACAATCGGATAATAAACACAGAAGTTATTCAGCTTAACGTTTTCCATAGCTGTAAGCAGCGTACTGCGCATTGTACCGAATCGTGTGTGCGTGTACGGTGGTGAAATGGGTTAAGTTGTGGACTGCAAAACGAACAGTACTATTATGCATTTATTGGTTCGAGTCCCGCCCGCATCAAAAATTAAATGTGTGCAAAAATGTGTTTTTATACCCGCTACTCATAGAGTAGAAGGGTATTATAACTTTGTTCAAACCGAAAATGTATGTAACAGGCAGAAGGAGACAACCCCGACCCCATAAAGTATAAATATTCTGGCTCAGGATCAACAGCCGATACGATATAGCCATGTCCGTCTGTCCGTCAGTCTGTCCGTGTGAAAATCTAGATCTCAGCTATTATAAGAGCTAGGACTACCAAATTTGGTGACAATATGTGTTATTACTGCACGCTGATCAAGTTTATTGTGCATTTTAGCCACGCCCCCTTCCGCCCCGTAAATCGAAAAAATATTGATTACAAGCGCAATTTTGATGCCATATTGTTCATTTTCGGTTTACATGATATCTATAGCTAGCCAGATAAGCTCTGACAATTTGGTAACAATCGGATAATAAACACAGAAGTTATTTAGCTTAACGTTTTCCATAGCTGTAAGCAGCGCTGCCGGCAGAGCCGGCAGCGCCGCTTGCAGCATTTTGTCGAATCGTGTGTGCGTGTACGGTGGTGAAATGGGTTAAGTTGTGGACTGCAAAACGAACAGTACTATTATGCACTTACGGGTTCGAGTCCCGCCCGCATCAAAAATTAAATGTGTGCAAAAATGTTTATACCCGCTACTCATAGAGTAGAAGGGTATTATAACTTTGTTCAAACCGAAAATGTATGTAACAGGCAGAAGGAGACACCTGCGACCCCATATAGTTTATATATTCTGGCTCAGGATCAACAGCCGAGTCGATATAGCCATGTCCGTCTGTCCGTCTGTCTGTCCGTGTGAAAATCGAGATCTCAGCTATTTTAAGAGCTAGGACGCCCGCATCAAAAATTATATGTGTGCAAAAATGTTTTTATACCCGCTACTCATAGAGTAGAAGGGTATAATAACTTTGTTTAAACCGAAAATGTATGTAACAGGCAGAAGGAGTCACGTCCGACCCCATAAAGTATATATATTCTGGCTCAGGATCAACAGCCGAGTCGATATAGCCATGTCCGTCTGTCCGTCTGTCTGTCCGTGTGAAAATCTAGATCTCAGCTATTTTAAGAGCTAGGACTACCAAATTTGTTGACAATATGTGTTATTATTGCACGCTGATCAAGTTTATTTTGGATTTTGGCCACGCCCCCTTCCGCCCCCGTAAATCGAAAAAACATTGATTACAAGTGCAATTTTGAAGCCATATTGTTCATTTTCGGTTTACATGCTAACTATAGCTAGCCAGATGATCTCTGCAAATTTGGTAAGAATCGGATAATAAACACAGAAGTTATCCAGCTTAACGTTTTCCATAGCTGTAAGCGGCGCTGCCGGAATCGTGTGTGCGTGTACGGTGGTGAAATGGGTTAAGTTGTGGACTGCAAAACGAACTACTATGTACTATTATGCATTTACGGGTTCCAGTCCCGCCCGCATCAAAAATTAAATGTGTGCAAAAATGTTTTTATACCCGCTACTCATAGAGTAGAAGGGTATAATAACTTTGTTCAAACCGAAAATGTATGTAACAGGCAGAAGGAGACACCACCGACCCCATAAAGTATATATATTCTGGCTCAGGATCAACAGCCGAGTCGATATAGCCATGTCCGTCTGTCCGTCTGTCTGTCCGTGTGAAAATCTAGATCTCAGCTATTATAAGAGCTAGGTTCTACCAAATTTGGGGACAATATGTGTTATTATTGCACGCTAATCAAGTTTATTTTGGATTTTGGCCACGCCCCCTTCCGCCCCGTAAATCGAAAAAAAATTGATTACAAGCGTAATTTTGATGCCATATTGTTCATTTTCGGTTTACATGCTAACTATAGCTAGCCAGATGATCTCTGCAGAAGTTATCCAGCTTAACGTTTTCCATAGCTGTAAGCAGCGCTGCCGGAATTGTGTGTGCGTGTACGGTGGTGAAATGGGTTAAGTTGTGGACTGCAAAACGAACAGTACTACTATGCATTTACGGGCTCGAGTCCCGCCCGCATCAAAAATTAAATGTGTGCAAAAATGTTTTTATACCCGCTACTCATAGAGTAGAAGGGTATAATAACTTTGTTTAAACCGACAATGTATGTAACAGGCAGAAGGAGACACCTCCGACCCCATAAAGTATATATATTCTGGCTGAGGATCAACAGCCGAGTCGATATAGCCATGTCCGTCTGTCCGTCTGTCTGTCCGTGTGAAAATCTAGATCTCAGCTATTATAAGAGCTAGGACTACCAAATTTGGTGACAATATGTGTTATTATTGCACGCTGATCAAGTTTATTTTGGATTTTGGCCACGCCCCCTTCCGCCCCCGTAAATCGAAAAAACATTGATTACAAGCGCAATTTTGATGCCATATTGTTCATTTTCGGTTTACATGATAACTATAGCTAGCCAGATGATCTCTGACAATTTGGTAACAATCGGATAATAAACACAGAAGTTATTGAGCTTAACGTTTTCCATAGCTGTAAGCAGCGCTGCCGGCAGCGCTGCTTGCAGCATTGTGCCGAATCGTGTGTGCGTGTGGACTGCAAAACGAACAGTACTATTATGCATTTACGGGTTCGAGTCCCGCCCGCATCAAAAATTAAATGTGTGCAAAAATGTTTTTATACCCGCTACTCATAGAGTAGAAGGGTATAATAACTTTGTTCAAACCGAAAATGTATGTAACAGGCAGAAGGAGACACCTCCGACCCCATAAAGTATATATATTCTGGCTCAGGATCAACAGCCGAGTCGATATAGCCATGTCCGTCTGTCCGTCTGTCTGTCCGTGTGAAAATCTAGATCTCAGCTATTATAAGAGCTAGGATCTACCAAATTTGGTGACAATATGTGTTATTATTGCACGCTGATTAAGTTTATTTTGGATTTTGGCCACGCCCCTTTCCGCCCCCGTAAATCGAAAAAACATTGATTACAAGTGCAATTTTGATGCCAAATTGTTCATTTTCGGTTCACATGATAACTATAGCTAGCCAGATGATCTCTGCAGAAGTTATCCAGCTTAACGTTTTCCATAGCTGTAAGCAGCGCTGCCGGAATCGTGTGTGCGTGTACGGTGGTGAAATGGGTTAAGTTGTGGACTGCAAAACGAACAGTACTATTATGCATTTACGGGTTCGAGTCCCGCCCGCATCAAAAATTAAATGTGTGCAAAAATGTTTTTATACCCGCTACTCATAGAGTAGAAGGGTATAATAACTTTGTTTAAACCGACAACGTATGTAACAGGCAAAAGGAGACACCTCCGACCCCATAAAGTATATATATTCTGGCTCAGGATCAACAGCCGAGTCGATATAGCCATGTCCGGGACTACCGAATTTGGTGACAATATATGTTATTACTGCACGCTGATCAAGTTTATTGTGCATTTTAGCCACGCCCCCTTCCGCCCCGTAAATCGAAAAAATATTGATTACAAGCGCAATTTTGATGCCATATTGTTCATTTTCGGTTTACATAATATCTATAGCTAGCCAGATAATCTCTGATAATTTGGTAACAATCGGATAATAAACACAGAAGTTATTCAGCTTAACGTTTTCCATAGCTGTAAGCAGCGCTGCCGGCAGCGCCGCTTGCAGCATTTTGTCGAATCGTGTGTGCGTGTACGGTGGTGAAATGGGTTAAGTTGTGGACTGCAAAACGAACAGTACTATTATGCACTTACGGGTTCGAGTCCCGCCCGCATCAAAAATTAAATGTGTGCAAAAATGTTTATACCCGCTACTCATAGAGTAGAAGGGTATTATAACTTTGTTCAAACCGAAAATGTATGTAACAGGCAGAAGGAGACACCTGCGACCCCATATAGTTTATATATTCTGGCTCAGGATCAACAGCCGAGTCGATATAGCCATGTCCGTCTGTCCGTCTGTCTGTCCGTGTGAAAATCGAGATCTCAGCTATTTTAAGAGCTAGGACGCCCGCATCAAAAATTATATGTGTGCAAAAATGTTTTTATACCCGCTACTCATAGAGTAGAAGGGTATAATAACTTTGTTCAAACCGAAAATGTATGTAACAGGCAGAAGGAGTCACGTCCGACCCCATAAAGTATATATATTCTGGCTCAGGATCAACAGCCGAGTCGATATAGCCATGTCCGTTTGTCCGTCTGTCTGTCCGTATGAAAATCTAGATCTCAGCTATTTTAAGAGCTAGGACTACCAAATTTGGTGACAATATGTGTTATTATTGCACGCTGATCAAGTTTATTTTGGATTTTGGCCACGCCCCCTTCCGCCCCCGTAAATCGAAAAAACATTGATTACAAGTGCAATTTTGAAGCCATATTGTTCATTTTCGGTCTACATGCTAACTATAGCTAGCCAGATGATCTCTGCAAATTTGGTAAGAATCGGATAATAAACACAGAAGTTATCCAGCTTAACGTTTTCCATAGCTGTAAGCGGCGCTGCCGGAATCGTGTGTGCGTGTACGGTGGTGAAATGGGTTAAGTTGTGGACTGCAAAACGAACAGTACTATTATGCATTTACGGGTTCGAGTCCCGCCCGCATCAAAAATTAAATGTGTGCAAAAATGTTTTTATACCCGCTACTCATAGAGTAGAAGGGTATAATAACTTTGTTCAAACCGAAAATGTATGTAACAGGCAGAAGGAGACACCTCCGACCCCATAAAGTATATATATTCTGGCTCAGGATCAACAGCCGAGTCGATATAGCCATGTCCGTTTGTCCGTCTGTCTGTCCGTGTGAAAATCTAGATCTCAGCTATTATAAGAGCTAGGACTACCAAATTTGGTGACAATATGTGTTATTATTGCACGCTGATCAAGTTTATTTTGGATTTTGGCCACGCCCCCTTCCGCCCCCGTAAATCGAAAAAATATTGATTACAAGCGCAATTTTGATGCCATATTGTTCATTTTCGGTTTACATGATATCTATAGCTAGCCAGATGATCTCTGATTTGGAACAGAAGTTATCCAGCTTAACGTTTTCCATAGCTGTAAGCAGCGCTGCCGGAATTTTTCGTGTGTGCGTGTACGGTGGTGAAATGGGTTAAGTTGTGGACTGCAAAACGAACAGTACTATTATGCATTTACGGGTTCGAGTCCCGCCCGCATCAAAAATTAAATGTGTGCAAAAATGTTTTTATACCCGCTACTCATAGAGTAGAAGGGTATTATAACTTTGTTCAAACCGAAAATGTATGTAACAGGCAGAAGGAGACACCTCCGACCCCATAAAGTATATATATTCTGGCTCAGGATCAACAGCCGAGTCGATATAGCCATGTTGTCCGTCTGTCCGTCTGTCTGTCCGTGTGAAAATCTAGATCTCAGCTATTATAAGAGCTAGGATCTACCAAATTTGGTGACAATATGTGTTATTATTGCACGCTGATCAAGTTTATTTTGGATTTTGGCCACGCCCCCTTCCGCCCCCGTAAATCGAAAAAACATTGATTACAAGTGCAATTTTGATGCCATATTGTTCATTTTCGGCTTACATGATATCTATAGCTAGCCAGATGATCTCTAACAATTTGGTAACAATCGGATAATAATCACAGAATATTTTAACGTTTTCCATAGCTGTAAGCAGCGCTGCCGGCAGCGCCGCTTGCATTTGTCGAATCGTGTGTGCGTGTACGGTGGTGAAATGGGTTAAGTTGTGGACTGCAAAACGAACAGTACTATTATGCATTTACGGGTTCGAGTCCCGCCCGCATCAAAAATTAAATGTGTGCAAAAATGTTTTTATACCCGCTACTCATAGAGTAGAAGGGTATAATAACTTTGTTCAAACCGAAAATGTATGTAACAGGCAGAAGGAGACACCTCCGACCCCATAAAGTATATATATTCTGGCTCAGGATCAACAGCCGAGTCGATATAGCCATGTCCGTCTGTCCGTCTGTCTGTCCGTGTGAAAATCTAGATCTCAGCTATTTTAAGAGCTAGGACTACCAAATTTGGTGACAATATGTGTTATTATTGCACGCTGATCAAGTTTATTTTGGATTTTGGCCACGCCCCTTTCCGCCCCCGTAAATCGAAAAACATTGATTACAAGTGCAATTTTGATGCCATATTGTTCATTTTCGGTTTACATGATATCTATAGCTAGCCAGATGATCTCTGACAATTTGGTAACAATCGGATAATAAACACGGAAGTTATTCAGCTTAACGTTTTCCATAGCTGTAAGCAGCGCTGCCGGCATCGCCGCTTGCAGCATTGTGCCGAATCGTGTGTGCGTGTACGGTGGTGAAATGGGTTAAGTTGTGGACTGCAAAACGAACAGTACTAACAGTTCGAGTCCCGCCCGCATCAAAAATTAAATGTGTGCAAAAATGTTTATACCCGCTACTCATAGAGTAGAAGGGTATTATAACTTTGTTCAAACCGAAAATGTATGTAACAGGCAGAAGGAGACAACTCCGACCCCATAATACACTCTGGCTCAGGATCAACAGCCGAATCGATATAGCCATGTCCGTCTGTCCGTCTGTATGTCCGCGTAAAAATCTAGATCTCAGCTATTTTAAGAGCTAGGACTACCAAATTTGGTGACAATATGTGTTATTATTGCACGCTGATTAAGTTTATTTTGGATTTTGTCCACGCCCCTTCCACCCTCGTAAATCGAAAAAAGATTGATTATAAGCGCAATTTTGATGCCAAATTGTTCATTTTCGGTTCACATGATAACTATAGCTAGCCAGATGATCTCTGCAGAAGTTATCCAGCTTAACGTTTTCCATAGCTGTAAGCAGCGCTGTCGGAATCGTGTGTGCGTGTACGGTGGTGAAATGGGGTAAGTTGTGGACTGCAAAACGAACAGTACTATTATGCATTTACGGGTTCGAGTCCCGCCCGCATCAAAAATTAAATGTGTGCAAAAATGTTTTTATACCCGCTACTCATAGAGTACAAGGGTATAATAACTTTGTTTAAACCGACAACATATGTAACAGGCAAAAGGAGACACCTCCGACCCCATAAAGTATATATGTTCTGGCTGAGGATCAACAGCCGAGTCGATATAGCCATGTCCGTCTGTCCGTCTGTCTGTCCGTGTGAAAATCTAGATCTCAGCTATTATAAGAGCTAGGATCTACCAAATTTGGTGACAATATGTGTTATTATTGCACGCTGATTAAGTTTATTTTGCATTTTAGCCACGCCCCTTTCCGCCCCCGTAAATCGAAAAAACATTGATTACAAGTGCAATTTTGATGCCATATTGTTCATTTTCGGCTTACATGATATCTATAGCTAGCCAGATGATCTCTAACAATTTGGTAACAATCGGATAATAAACACAGAATTATTCAGCTTAACGTTTTCCATAGCTGTAAGCAGCGCTGCCGGCAGCGCCGCTTGCAGCATTGTGTCGAATCGTGTGTGCGTGTACGGTGGTGAAATGGGTTAAGTTGTGGACTGCAAAACGAACAGTACTAACAGTTCGAGTCCCGCCCGCATCAAAAATTAAATGTGTGCAAAAATGTTTATACCCGCTACTCATAGAGTAGAAGGGTATTATAACTTTGTTCAAACCGAAAATGTATGTAACAGGCAGAAGGAGACACCTGCGACCCCATATAGTATATACATTCGGGCTCAGGATCAACAGCCGAGTCGATATAGCCATGTCCGTCTGTCCGTCTGTCTGTCCGCGTAAAAATCTAGATCTCAGCTATTTTAAGAGCTAGGACTACCAAATTTGGTGACAATATGTGTTATTATTGCACGCTGATCAAGTTTATTTTGGATTTTGGCCACGCCCCCTTCCGCCCCCGTAAATCGAAAGAACATTGATTATAAGCGCAATTTTGATGCCATATTGTTCATTTTCGGTTCACATGATAACTATAGCTAGCCAGATGATCTCTGCAGAAGTTATCCAGCTTAACGTTTTCCATAGCTGTAAGCAGCGCTGCCGGAATCGTGTGTGCGTGTACGGTGGTGAAATGGGTTAAGTTGTGGACTGCAAAACGAACAGTACTATTATGCATTTACGGGTTCGAGTCCCGCCCGCATCAAAAATTAAATGTGTGTAAAAATGTTTTTATACCCGCTACTCATAGAGTACAAGGGTATAATAACTTTGTTTAAACCGACAACGTATGTAACAGGCAAAAGGAGACACCTCCGACCCCATAAAGTAAATATATTCTGGCTGAGGATCAACAGCCGAGTCGATATAGCCATGTCCGTCTGTCCGTCTGTCTGTCCGTGTGAAAACCTAGATCTCAGCTATTGTAAGAGCTGGGACTACCGAATTTGGTGACAATATGTGTTATTACTGCACGCTGATCAAGTTTATTGTGCATTTTAGCCACGCCCCCTTCCGCCCCGTAAATCGAAAAAATATTGATTACAAGCGCAATTTTGATGCCATATTGTTCATTTTCGGTTTACATAATATCTATAGCTAGCCAGATAATCTCAGACAATTTGGTAACAATCGGATAATAAAAACAGAAGTTATTCAGCTTAACGTTTTCCATAGCTGTAAGCAGCGCTGCCGGCAGCGCCGCTTGCAGCATTTTGTCGAATCGTGTGTGCGTGTACGGTGGTGAAATGGGTTAAGTTGTGGACTGCAAAACGAACAGTACTATTATGCACTTACGGGTTCGAGTCCCGCCCGCATCAAAAATTAAATGTGTGCAAAAATGTTTATACCCGCTACACATAGAGTAGAAGGGTATTATAACTTTGTTCAAACCGAAAATGTACGTAACAGGCAGATGGAGACACGTGCGACCCCATATAGTATATATATTCTGGCTCAGGATCAACAGCCGAGTCGATATAGCCATGTCCGTCTATCCGTCTGTCTGTCCGTGTGAAAATCTAGATCTCAGCTATTTTAAGAGCTAGGACTACCAAATTTGGTGACAATATGTGTTATTATTGCACGCTGATCAAGTTTATTTTGGATTTTGTCCACGCCCCTTCCACCCTCGTAAATCGAAAAAAGATTGATTATAAGCGCAATTTTGATGCCAAATTGTTCATTTTCGGTTCACATGGTAACTATAGCTAGCCAGATGATCTCTGCAGAAGTTATCCAGCTTAACGTTTTCCATAGCTGTAAGCAGCGCTGCCGGAATCGTGTGTGCGTGTACGGTGGTGAAATGGGTTAAGTTGTGGACTGCAAAACGAACAGTACTATTATGCATTTACGGGTTCGAGTCCCGCCCGCATCAAAAATTAAATGTGTGCAAAAATGTTTTTATACCCGCTACTCATAGAGTAGAAGGGTATAATAACTTTGTTTAAACCGACAACATATGTAACAGGCAAAAGGAGACACCTCCGACCCCATAAAGTAAATATATTCTGGCTGAGGATCAACAGCCGAGTCGATATAGCCATGTCCGTCTGTCCGTCTGTCTGTCCGTGTGAAAACCTAGATCTCAGCTATTGTAAGAGCTAGGATTACCAAATTTGGTGACAATATGTGTTATTATTGCACGCTGATTAAGTTTATTTTGGATTTTGGCCACGCCCCTTTCCGCCCCCGTAAATCGAAAAAATATTGATTACAAGCGCAATTTTGATGCCATATTGTTCATTTTCGGTTTACATAATATCTATAGCTAGCCAGATAATCTCAGACAATTTGGTAACAATCGGATAATAAAAACAGAAGTTATTCAGCTTAACGTTTTCCATAGCTGTAAGCAGCGCTGCCGGCAGCGCCGCTTGCAGCATTTTGTCGAATCGTGTGTGCGTGTACGGTGGTGAAATGGGTTAAGTTGTGGACTGCAAAACGAACAGTACTAAGGGTTCGAGTCCCGCCCGCATCAAAAATTAAATGTGTGCAAAAATGTTTATACCCGCTACACATAGAGTAGAAGGGTATTATAACTTTGTTCAAACCGAAAATGTACGTAACAGGCAGATGGAGACACCTGCGACCCCATATAGTATATATATTCTGGCTCAGGATCAACAGCCGAGTCGATATAGCCATGTCCGTCTATCCGTCTGTCTGTCCGTGTGAAAATCTAGATCTCAGCTATTTTAAGAGCTAGGACTACCAAATTTGGTGACAATATGTGTTATTATTGCACGCTGATCAAGTTTATTTTGTATTTTGGCCACGCCCCCTTCCGCCACCGTAAATGGAAAAAAGATTGATTGCAAGTGCAATTTTGATGCCATATTGTTCATTTCCGGTTTACATGCTAACTATAGCTAGCCAGATGACCTCTGCAAATCTGGTAAGAATCGGATAATAAACACAGAAGTTATCCAGCTTAACGTTTTCCATAGCTGTAAGCAGCGCTGCCGGCAGCGCCGCTTGCAGCATTGTACCGAATCGTGTGTGCGTGTACGGTGGTGAAATGGGTTAAGTTGTGGACTGCAAAACGAACAGTACTATTATGCGTTTACGGGTTCGAGTCCCGCCCGCATCAAAAATTAAATGTGTGCAAAAATGTTTTTATACCCGCTACTCATAGAGTAGAAGGGTACAATAACTTTGTTCAAACCGAAAATGTATGTAACAGGCAGAAGGAGACACCTCCGACCCCGTAAATCGAAAAAAGATTGATTATAAGCGCAATTTTGATGCCAAATTGTTCATTTTCGGTTCACATGATAACTATAGCTAGCCAGATGATCTCTGCAGAAGTTATCCAGCTTAACGTTTTCCATAGCTGTAAGCAGCGCTGTCGGAATCGTGTGTGCGTGTACGGTGGTGAAATGGGTTAAGTTGTGGACTGCAAAACGAACAGTACTATTATGCATTTACGGGTTCGAGTCCCGCCCGCATCAAAAATTAAATGTGTGCAAAAATGTTTTTATACCCGCTACTCATAGAGTAGAAGGGTATAATAACTTTGTTTAAACCGACAACATATGTAACAGGCAAAAGGAGACACCTCCGACCCCATAAAGTATATATGTTCTGGCTGAGGATCAACAGCCGAGTCGATATAGCCATGTCCGTCTGTCCGTCTGTCTGTCCGTGTGAAAATCTAGATCTCAGCTATTATAAGAGCTAGGATCTACCAAATTTGGTGACAATATGTGTTATTATTGCACGCTGATTAAGTTTATTTTGGATTTTGGCCACGCCCCTTTCCGCCCCCGTAAATCGAAAAAACATTGATTACAAGTGCAATTTTGATGCCATATTGTTCATTTTCGGCTTACATGATATCTATAGCTAGCCAGATGATCTCTAACAATTTGGTAACAATCGGATAATAAACACAGAATTATTCAGCTTAACGTTTTCCATAGCTGTAAGCAGCGCTGCCGGCAGCGCCGCTTGCAGCATTGTGCCGAATCGTGTGTGCGTGTACGGTGGTGAAATGGGTTAAGTTGTGGACTGCAAAACGAACAGTACTATTATGCATTTACGGGTTCGAGTCCCGCCCGCATCAAAAATTAAATGTGTGCAAAAATGTTTATACCCGCTACACATAGAGTAGAAGGGTATTATAACTTTGTTCAAACCGAAAATGTACGTAATAGGCAGATGGAGACACCTGCGACCCCATATAGTATATATATTCTGGCTCAGGATCAACAGCCGAGTCGATATAGCCATGTCCGTCTGTCCGTCTGTCTGTCCGTGTGAAAATCTAGATCTCAGCTATTATAAGAGCTAGGTTCTACCAAATTTGGTGACAATATGTGTTATAATTGCACGCTGATCAAGTTTATTTTGGATTTTGGCAACGCCCCCTTCCGTCCCGTAAATCGAAAAAAAATTGATTACAAGCGTAATTTTGATGCCATATTGTTCATTTTCGGTTTACATGCTAACTATAGCTAGCCAGATGATCTCTGCAGAAGTTATCCCTCTTAACGTTTTCCATAGCTGTAAGCAGCGCTGCCGAAATCGTGTGTGCGTGTACGGTGGTGAAATGGGTTAAGTTGTGGACTGCAAAACGAACAGTACTATTATGTATTTACGGGTTCGAGTCCCGCCCGCATCAAAAATTAAAAGTGTGCAAAAATGTTTTTATACCCGCTACTCATAGAGTAGAAGGGTATAATAACTTTGTTTAAACCGACAATATGTGTAACAGGCAGAAGGAGACACCTCTGACCCCATAAAGTATATATATTCTGGCTCAGGATCAGCAGCCGAGTCGATATAGCCATGTCCGTCTGTCCGTCTGTCTGTCCGTGTGAAAATCTAGATCTCAGCTATTATAAGAGCTAGGATCTACCAAATTTGGTGACAATATGTGTTATTATTGCACGCTGATTAAGTTTATTTTGGATTTTGGCCACGCCCCCTTCCGCCCCCGTAAATCGAAAAAACATTGATTACAAGTGCAATTTTGATGCCATATTGTTCATTTTCGGTTTACATGATATCTATAGCTAGCCAGATGATCTCTGACAATTTGGTAACAATCGGATAATAAACACGGAAGTTATTCAGCTTAACGTTTTCCATAGCTGAAGCAGCGCTGCCGGCAGCGCCGCTTGCAGCATTGTGTCGAATCGTGTGTGCGTGTACGGTGGTGAAATGGGTTAAGTTGTGGACTGCAAAACGAACAGTACTATTATGCACTTACGGGTTCGAGTCCCGCCCGCATCAAAAATTAAATGTGTGCAAAAATGTTTTTATACCCGCTACTCATAGAGTAGAAGGGTATAATAACTTTGTTTAAACCGAAAATGTATGTAACAGGCAGAAGGAGACACCTCCGACCCCATAAAGTATATATATTCTGGCTCAGGATCAACAGCCGAGTCGATATAGCCATGTCCGTCTGTCCGTCTGTCTGTCCGTGTGAAAATCTAGATCTCAGCTATTATAAGAGCTAGGACTACCAAATTTGGTGACAATATGTGTTATTATTGCACGCTGATCAAGTTTATTTTCATAGCTGTAAGCAGCGCTGCCGGCAGCGCCGCTTGCAGCATTGTGTCGAATCGTGTGTGCGTGTACGGTGGTGAAATGGGTTAAGTTGTGGACTGCAAAACGAACAGTACTATTATGCATTTACGGGTTCGAGTCCCGCCCGCATCAAAAATTAAATGTGTGCAAAAATGTTTTTATACCCGCTACTCATAGAGTAGAAGGGTATAATAACTTTGTTTAAACCGAAAATGTATGTAACAGGCAGAAGGAGACACCTCCGACCCCATAAAGTATATATATTCTGGCTCAGGATCAACAGCCGAGTCGATATAGCCATGTCCGTCTGTCCGTCTGTCTGTCCGTGTGAAAATCTAGACCTCAGCTATTATAAGAGCTAGGATCTACCAAATTTGGTGACAATATGTGTTATTATTGCACGCTGATCAAGTTTATTTTGGATTTTGGCCACGCCCCCTTTCGCCCCCGTAAATCGAAAAAACATTGATTACAAGTGCAATTTTGATGCCATATTGCTCATTATCGGTTCACATGATAAATATAGCTAGCTAGATGATCTCTGACAATTTGGTAACAATCGGATAATAAACACAGAAGTTATTCTACTACTCATAGAGTACTCATAGAGTAGAAGGGTATAATAACTTTGTTTAAACCGAAAATGTATGTAACAGGCAGAAGGAGACACCTCCGACCCCATAAAGTATATATATTCTGGCTCAGGATCAACAGCCGAGTCGATATAGCCATGTCCGTCTGTCCGTCTGTCTGTCCGTGTGAAAATCTAGATCTCAACTATTATAAGAGCTAGGATCTACCAAATTTGGTGACAATGTGTGTTATTATTGCACGCTGATTAAGTTTATTTTGGATTTTGGCCACGCCCCCTTCCGTCCCCGTAAATCGAAAAAACATTGATTACAAGCGCAATTTTGATGCCATATTGTTCATTTTCGGTTCACATGATAACTATAGCTAGCCAGATGATCTCTGACAATTTGGTAACAATCGGATAATAAACACAGAAGTTATTCAGCTTACGTTTTCCATAGCTGTAAGCAGCGCTGGCCGGCTTGATATCGTGTGTGCGTGTACGGTGGTGAAATGGGTTAAGTTGTGGACTGCAAAACGAACAGTACTATTATGCATTTACGGGTTCGAGTCCCGCCCGCATCAAAAATTAAATGTGTGCAAAAATGTTTTTATACCCGCTACTCATAGAGTAGAAGGGTATAATAACTTTGTTTAAACCGAAAATGTATGTAACAGGCAGAAGGAGACACCTCTGACCCCATAAAGTATATATATTCTGGCTCAGGATCAACAGCCGAGTCGATATAGCCATGTCCGTCTGTCCGTCTGTCTGTCCGTGTGAAAATCTAGATCTCAGCTATTATAAGAGCTAGGACTACTAAATTTGGTGACAATATGTGTTATTATTGCACGCTGATCAAATTTATTTTGGATTTTGGCCACGCCCCCTTCCCCCCCGTAAATCGAAAAAACATTGATTACAAGTGCAATTTTAATGCCATATAGCTCATTTCCGGTTTTCATGATATCTATAGCTAGCCAGATGATCTCTGAAAATGTGGTAACAATCGGATAATAAACACAGAAGTTATTCAGCTTAACGTTTTCCATAGCTGTAAGCAGCGCTGCCGGCAGCGCTGCTTGCAGCATTGTGCTGTATCGTGTGTGCGTGTACGGTGGTGAAATGGGTTAAGATGTGGACTGCAAAACAAACAGTACTATTATGCATTTACGGGTTCGAGTCCCGCCCGCATCAAAAATTAAATGTGTGCAAAAATGTTTTTATACCCGCTACTCATAGAGTAGAAGGGTATAATAACTTTGTTTAAACCGAAAATGTATGTAACAGGCAGAAGGAGACACCTCCGACCCCATAAAGTATATATATTCTGCCTCAGGATCAACAGCCGAGTCGATATAGCCATGTCCGTCTGTCCGTCTGTCTGTCCGTGTGAAAATCTAGATCTCAGCTATTATAAGAGCTAGGACTACCAAATTTGGTGACAATATGTGTTATTATTGCACGCTGATCAAGTTTATTTTGGATTTTGGCCACGCCCCCTTCCGCCCCCGTAAATCGAAAAAACATTGATTACAAGTGCAATTTTGATGCCATATTGTTCATTTTCGGTTTACATGATATCTATAGCTAGCCAGATGATCTCTGACAATTTGGTAACAATCGGATAATAAACACAGAAGTTATTCAGCTTAACGTTTTCCATAGCTGTAAGCAGCGCTGCCGGCAGCCGCTTGCAGCATTGTGCCAATCGTGTGTGCGTGTACGGTGGTGAAATGGGTTAAGTTGTGGACTGCAAAACGAACAGTACTATTATGCATTTACGGGTTCGAGTCCCGCCCGCATCAAAAATTAAATGTGTGCAAAAATGTTTTATACCCGCTACTCATAGAGTAGAAGGGTATAATAACTTTGTTTAAACCGAAAATGTATGTAACAGGCAGAAGGAGACACCTCCGACCCCATAAAGTATATATATTCTGGCTCAGGATCAACAGCCGAGTCGATATAGCCATGTCCGTCTGTCCGTCTGTCTGTCCGTGTGAAAATCTAGATCTCAGCTATTATAAGAGCTAGGATCTACCAAATTTGGTGACAATATGTGTTATTATTGCACGCTGATCAAGTTTATTTTGGATTTTGGCCACGCCCCCTTCCGCCCCCGTAAATCGAAAAAACATTGATTACAAGTGCAATTTTGATGCCATATTGTTCATTTTCGGTTTACATGATAACTATAGCTAGCCAGATGATCTCTGACAATTTGGTAACAATCGGATAATAAACACAGAAGTTATTCAGCTTAACGTTTTCCATAGCTGTAGGCAGCGCGCTGCCGGCAGCGCTGCTTGCAGCATTGTGCCGAATCGTGTGTGCGTGTACGGTGGTGAAATGGGTTAAGTTGTGGACTGCAAAACAAACAGTACTATTATGCATTTACGGGTTCGAGTCCCGCCCGCATCAAAAATTAAATGTGTGCAAAAATGTTTTTATACCCGCTACTCATAGAGTAGAGGGGTATTATAACTTTGTTTAAACCGAAAATGTATGTAACACGCAGAAGGAGACACCTCCGACCCCATAAAGTATATATATTCTGGCTCAGGATTATCAACCGAGTCAATACAGCCATGTCCGTCTGTCCGTCTGTCTGTCCGTGTGAAAATCTAGATCTCAGCTATTTGAAAGTAAGATTAGACCACCGAAAATTTGGTGACAATATGTGTTATTATTGCACGCTGATCAAATTTATTTTGGTTTTTGCCCCCGCCCCCTTCCCCCCGTAAATCGAAAAACATTGATTACAAGTGCAATTTTGATGCCATATAGCTCATTTCCGTGATAATTTATTTAGCAGATGATCTCTGAAAATTTGGTAACAATCGGATAATAAACACAGAAGTTATTCAGCTTAGTTTTTGCAGCATGTGCCGGTATCGCTGCTTGCATGTGCTGTATCTGTGCGTGTACGGTGGTGAAATGGGTTAAGATGTGGACTGCAAAACAAACAGTACCATTATGCATTTACGGGTTCGAGTCCCGCCCGCATCAAAAATTAAATGTGTGCAAAAATGTTTATATCCGCTACTCATAGAGTAGAAGGGTATTATAACTTTGTTCAAACCCAAAATGTATGTAACAGGCAGAAGGAGACACCTCCGACCCCATAAAGTATATATATTCTGGCTCAGGATCAACAGCCGAGTCGATATAGCCATGTCCGTCTGTCCGTCTGTCTGTCCGTGTGAAAATCTAGATCTCAGCTATTATAAGAGCTAGGACTACCAAATTTGGTGACAATATGTGTTATTATTGCACGCTGATCAAGTTTATTTTGGATTTTGGCCACGCCCCCTTCCGCCCCCGTAAATCGAAAAAACATTGATTACAAGTGCAATTTTAATGCCATATTGTTCATTTTCGGTTTACATGATATCTATAGCTAGCCAGATGATCTTTGACAATTTGGTAACAATCGGATAATAAAACAGAAGTTATTCAGCTTAACGTTTTCCATAGCTGTACCGGCAGCGCTGCTTGCAGCATTGTGCCGGCAGCGCTGCTTGCAGCATTGTGCCGAATCGTGTGTGCGTGTACGGTGGTGAAATGGGTTAAGTTGTGGACTGCAAAACGAACAGTACTATTATGCACTTACGGGTTCGAGTCCCGCCCGCATCAAAAATTAAATGTGTGCAAAAATGTTTATATCCGCTACTCATAGAGTAGAAGGGTATTATAACTTTGTTCAAACCCAAAATGTATGTAACAGGCAGAAGGAGACACCTCCGACCCCATAAAGTATATATATTCTGGCTCAGGATCAACAGCCGAGTCGATATAGCCATGTCCGTCTGACCGTCTGTCTGTCCGTGTGAAATTCTAGATCTCAGCTATTATAAGAGCTAGGACTACCAAATTTGGTGACAATATGTGTTATTATTGCGCGCTGATCAAGTTTATTTTGAATTTTGACCACGCCCCCTTCCGCCCCCGTAAATCGAAAAAACATTGATTACAAGTGCAATTTTGAAGCCATATTGTTCATTTTCGGTTTACATGATATCTATAGCTAGCCAGATGATCTTTGACAATTTGGTAACAATCGGATAATAAAACAGAAGTTATTCAGCTTAACGTTTTCCATAGCTGTAGAAGGGTATAATAACTTTGTTTAAACCGAAAATGCTTGTAACAGGCATTGAAGGAGACATCTGTCCCTGTACGGTGGTGATATATATTGTGGCTCAGGATCAACAGCCGAGTCGATATAGCCATGTCCGTCTGTCCGTCTGTCCGTCCGTGTGAAAATCTAGATCTCAGCTATTATAAGAGCTGGGACTACCAAATTTGGTGACAATATGTGTTATTTTTCCACGCTGATCAAGTTTATTTTGGATTTTGGCCACGCCCCCGTCCGCCCCCGTAAATCGAAAAAACATTGTTTACAAGTGCAATTTTAATGCCATATTGTTCATTTTCGGTTTACATGATATCTATAGCTAGCCAGATGATCTCTGGCAATTTGGTAACAATCGGATAATAAACACAGAAGTTATTCAGCTTAACATTTTCCGTAGCTGTAAGCAGCGCTGCAAAACGAAGTACTACCAGAATTTGAGTCCGCGATCAAAAACAATATGAAAATGTTTATAGTATATGTAGAGGGATTATAACTTTGTTCAAACCGAAAATGTATGTAACAGGCAGAAGGAGACACCTCCGACCCCATAAAGTATATATATTCTGGCTCAGGATCAACAGCCGAGTCGATATAGCCATGTCCGTCTGTCCGTCTGTCTGTCCGTGTGAAAATCTAGATCTCAGCTATTTTAAGAGCTAGGATCTACCAAATTTGGTGACAATATGTGTTATTATTGCACGCTGATCAAGTTTATTTTGGATTTTGCCGGCAGCGCTGCTTGCAGCATTGTGCCGTATCGTGTGTGCGTGTACGGTGATGAAATGGGTTAAGATGTGGACTGCAAAACAAACAGTACCATTATGCATTTACGGGTTCGAGTCCCGCCCGCATCAAAAATTAAATGTGTGCAAAAATGTTTTTATACCCGCTACTCATAGAGTAGAAGGGTATAATAACTTTGGTTAAACCGAAAATGTATGTAACAGGCAGAAGGAGACACCTCTGACCCCATAAAGTATATATATTCTGGCTCAGGATCAACAGCCGAGTCGATATAGCCATGTCCGTCTGTCCGTCTGTCTGTCCGTGTGAAAATCTAGATCTCAGCTATTATAAGAGCTGGGACTACCAAATTTGGTGACAATATGTGTTATTATTGCACGCTGATCAAGTTTATTTTGGATTTTGGCCACGCCCCCTTCCGCCCCCGTAAATCGAAAAAACATTGATTACAAGTGCAATTTTAATGCCATATTGTTCATTTTCGGTTTACATGATATCTATAGCTAGCCAGATGATCTCTGGCAATTTGGTAACAATCGGATAATAAACACAGAAGTTATTCAGCTTAACATTTTCCGTAGCTGTAAGCAGCGCTGCCGGACTACCAATAATTAAATGGTGACAATATGTTGTTATACGATAGAGAAGAGGTATTATAACTTTGTTCAAACCGAAAATGTATGTAACAGGCAGAAGGAGACACCTCCGACCCCATAAAGTATATATATTCTGGCTCAGGATCAACAGCCGAGTCGATATAGCCATGTCCGTCTGTCCGTCTGTCTGTCCGTGTGAAAATCTAGATCTCAGCTATTATGAAGAGCTAGGACTACCAAATTTGGTGACAATATGTGTTATTATTGCACGCTGATCAAGTTTATTTTGGATTTTGGCCACGCCCCTTCCCCCCCGTAAATCGAAAAAACATTGATTACAAGTGCAATTTTTATGCCATATTTATGCCATAAGCAGCGCTGCCGGAATCGTGTGTGCGCGTACGGTGGTGAAATGGGTTAAGTTGTGGACTGCAAAACAAACAGTACTATTATGCATTTACGGGTTCGAGTCCCGCCCGCATCAAAAATTAAATGTGTGCAAAAATGTTTTTATACCCGCTACTCATAGAGTAGAAGGGTATAATAACTTTGGTTAAACCGAAAATGTATGTAACAGGCAGAAGGAGACACCTCTGACCCCATAAAGTATATATATTCTGCCTCAGGATCAACAGCCGAGTCGATATAGCCATGTCCGTCTGTCTGTCTGTCTGTCCGTGTAAAAATCTAGATCTCAGCTATTATAAGAGCTAAGACTACCAAATTTGGTGACAATATGTGTTATTATTGCACGCTAATCAAGTTTATTTTGGATTTTGGCCACGCCCCCTTCCGCCCCCGTAAATCGAAAAAACATTGATTACAAGTGCAATTTTGAAGCCATATTGTTCATTTTCGGTTTACATGATATCTATAGCTAGCCAGATGATCTTTGACAATTTGGTAACAATCGGATAATAAAACAGAAGTTATTCTACTACTCATAGAGTACTCATAGAGTAGAAGGGTATAATAACTTTGTTTAAACCGAAAATGTATGTAACAGGCAGAAGGAGACACCTCCGACCCCATAAAGTATATATATTCTGGCTCAGGATCAATAGCCGAGTCGATATAGCCATGTCCGTCTGTCCGTCTGTCTGTCCGTGTGAAAATCTAGATCTCAACTATTATAAGAGCTAGGATCTACCAAATTTGGTGACAATGTGTGTTATTATTGCACGCTGATTAAGTTTATTTTGGATTTTGGCCACGCCCCCTTCCGTCCCCGTAAATCTAAAAAACATTGATTACAAGCGCAATTTTGATGCCATATTGTTAATTTTCGGTTCACATGATAACTATAGCTAGCCAGATGATCTCTGACAATTTGGTAACAATCGGATAATAAACACAGAAGTTATTCAGCTTACGTTTTTCATAGCTGTAAACAGCGCTGCCGGCAGCGCTGCTTGCAGCATTGTGCCGTATCGTGTGTGCGTGTACGGTGGTGAAATGGGTTAAGATATGGACTGCAAAACGAACAGTACTATTATGCATTTACGGGTTCGAGTCGCGCCCGCATCAAAAATTAAATGTGTGCAAAAATGTTTTTATACCCGCTACTCATAGAGTAGAAGGGTATAATAACTGTGTTTAAACCGAAAATGTATGTAACAGGCAGAAGGAGACACCTCTGACCCCATAAAGTATATATATTCTGGCTCGGGATCAACAGCCGAGTCGATATAGCCATGTCCGTCTGTCCGTCTGTCTGTCCGTGTGAAAATCTAGATCTCACCTATTATAAGAGCTAGGACTACTAAATTTGGTGACAATATGTGTTATTATTGCACGCTGATCAAGTTTATTTTGGATTTTGGCCACGCCCCCTTCCGCCCCCGTAAATCGAAAAAACATTGATTACAAGTGCAATTTTAATGCCATATTGTTCATTTTCGGTTTACATGATATCTATAGCTAGCCAGATGATCTTTGACAATTTGGTAACAATCGGATAATAAAACAGAAGTTATTCAGCTTAACGTTTTCCATAGCTGTACCGGCAGCGCTGCTTGCAGCATTGTGCCGGCAGCGCTGCTTGCAGCATTGTGCCGAATCGTGTGTGCGTGTACGGTGGTGAAATGGGTTAAGTTGTGGACTGCAAAACGAACAGTACTATTATGCACTTACGGGTTCGAGTCCCGCCCGCATCAAAAATTAAATGTGTGCAAAAATGTTTATATCCGCTACTCATAGAGTAGAAGGGTATTATAACTTTGTTCAAACCCAAAATGTATGTAACAGGCAGAAGGAGACACCTCCGACCCCATAAAGTATATATATTCTGGCTCAGGATCAACAGCCGAGTCGATATAGCCGTGTCCGTCTGTCCGTCTGTCTGTCCGTGTGAAATTCTAGATCTCAGCTATTATAAGAGCTAGGACTACCAAATTTGGTGACAATATGTGTTATTATTGCGCGCTGATCAAGTTTATTTTGGATTTTGACCACGCCCCCTTCCGCCCCCGTAAATCGAAAAAACATTGATTACAAGTGCAATTTTGAAGCCATATTGTTCATTTTCGGTTTACATGATATCTATAGCTAGCCAGATGATCTCTGAAAATTTGGTAACAATCGGATAATAAACACAGAAGTTATTCAGCTTAACGTTTTCCATAGCTGTAAGCAGCGCTGCCGGCAGCGCCGCTTGCAGCATTGTGTCGAATCGTGTGTGCGTGTACGGTGGTGAAATGGGTTAAGTTGTGGACTGCAAAACGAAGAGTATTATTATGCACTTACGGGTTCGAGTCCCGCCCGCATCAAAAATTAAATGATTGCAAAAATGTTTATACCCGCTACTCATAGATTAGAAGGGTATTATAACTTTGTTCAAACCGAAAATGTATGTAACAGGCAGAAGGAGACACCTCCGACCCCATATAGTATATACATTCTGACTCAGGATCAACAGCCGAGTCGATATAGCCATGTCCGTCTGTCCGTCTGTCTGTCCACGTAAAAATCTAGATCTCAGCTATTTGAAGTGCTAGGACTACCAAATTTGGTGACAATATGTGTTATTATTGCACGCTGATCAAGTTTATTTTGGATTTTGCCGGCAGCGCTGCTTGCAGCATTGTGCCGTATCGTGTGTGCGTGTACGGTGGTGAAATGGGTTAAGATGTGGACTGCAAAACAAACAGTACCATTATGCATTTACGGGTTCGAGTCCCGCCCGCATCAAAAATTAAATGTGTGCAAAAATGTTTTTATACCCGCTACTCATAGAGTAGAAGGGTATAATAACTTTGGTTAAACCGAAAATGTATGTAACAGGCAGAAGGAGACACCTCTGACCCCATAAAGTATATATATTCTGGCTCAGGATCAACAGCCGAGTCGATATAGCCATGTCCGTCTGTCCGTCTGTCTGTCCGTGTGAAAATCTAAATCTCAGCTATTATAAGAGCTGGGACTACCAAATTTGGTGACAATATGTGTTATTATTGCACGCTGATCAAGTTTATTTTGGATTTTGCCGGCAGCGCTGCTTGCAGCATTGTGCCGTATCGTGTGTGCGTGTACGGTGGTGAAATGGGTTAAGATGTGGACTGCAAAACAAACAGTACCATTATGCATTTACGGGTTCGAGTCCCGCCCGCATCAAAAATTAAATGTGTGCAAAAATGTTTTTATACCCGCTACTCATAGAGTAGAAGGGTATAATAACTTTAATTAAACCGAAAATGTATGTAACAGGCAGAAGGAGACACCTCTGACCCCATAAAGTATATATATTCTGGCTCAGGATCAACAGCCGAGTCGATATAGCCATGTCCGTCTGTCCGTCTGTCTGTCCGTGTGAAATTCTAGATCTCAGCTATTTGAAGAGCTAGGACTACCAA
The DNA here is from genome assembly GCA_018904095.1 of Zaprionus ghesquierei. Classification (NCBI taxonomy): domain Eukaryota; kingdom Metazoa; phylum Arthropoda; class Insecta; order Diptera; family Drosophilidae; genus Zaprionus; species Zaprionus ghesquierei. The sequence goes on from JAEIGP010000383.1 coordinate 102,609, forward strand.
ATTTGGTGACAACATGTGTTATTATTGCACGCTGATCAAGTTTATTTTGGATTTTGGCCACGCCCCCTTCCGCCCCCGTAAATCGAAAAAACATTGATTACAAGTGCAATTTTAATGCCATATTGTTCATTTTCGGTTTACATGATATCTATAGCTAGCCAGATGATCTCTGACAATTTGGTAACAATCGGATAATAAACACAGAAGTTATTCAGCTTAACATTTTCCGTAGCTGTAAGCAGCGCTGCCGGACTACCAAATTTGGTGACAATATGTGTTATTATTATAACTTTGTTCAAACCGAAAATGTATGTAACAGGCAGAAGTAGACACCTCCGACCCCATAAAGTATATATATTCTGGCTCAGGATCAACAGCCGAGTCGATATAGCCATGTCCGTCTGTCCGTCTGTCTGTCCGTGTGAAATTCTAGATCTCAGCTATTTGAAGAGCTAGGACTACCAAATTTGGTGACAATATGTGTTATTATTGCACGCTGATCAAGTTTATTTTGGATTTTGGCCACGCCCGCTTCCGCCCCCGTAAATCGAAAAAACATTGATTACAAGTGCAATTTTTATGCCATATTTATGCCATAAGCAGCGCTGCCGGAATCGTGTGTGCGTGTACGGTGGTGAAATGGGTTAAGTTGTGGACTGCAAAACGAACAGTACTATTGTGCATTTACGGGTTCGAGTCCCGCCCGCATCAAAAATTAAATGTGTGCAAAAATGTTTTTATACCCGCTACTCATAGAGTAGAAGGGTATAATAACTTTGTTTAAACCGAAAATGTATGTAACAGGCAGAAGGAGACACCTCTGACCCCATAAAGTATATATATTCTGGCTCAGGATCAACAGCCGAGTCGATATAGCCATGTCCGTCTGTCCGTCTGTCTGTCCGTGTGAAAATCTAGATCTCAGCTATTATAAGAGCTAGGATCTACCAAATTTGGTGACAATATGTGTTATTATTGCTCGCTGATCAAGTTTATTTTGGATTTTGGCTACGTCCCCTTCCGCCCCCGTAAATCGAAAAAACATTGATTACAAGCGCAATTTTGATGCCACATTGTTCATTATCGGTTCACATGATAACTATAGCTAGCCAGATGATCTCTGACAATTTGGTAACAATCGGATAATAAACACAGAAGTTATTCTACTACTCATAGAGTACTCATAGAGTGGAAGGGTATAATAACTTTGTTTAAATCGAAAATATATGTAACAGGCAGAAGGAGACACCTCTGACCCCATAAAGTATATATATTCTGGCTCAGGATCAACAGCCGAGTCGATATAGCCATGTCCGTCTGTCCGTCTGTCTGTCCGTGTGAAAATCTAGATCTCAGCTATTATAAGAGCTAGGATCTACCAAATTTGGTGACAATATGTGTTATTATTGCACGCTGATCAAGTTTATTTTGGATTTTGGCCACGCCCTCTTCCGCCCCCGTAAATCGAAAAAACATTTATTACAAGTGCAATTTTGATGCCATATAGCTCATTTCCGGTTTTCATGATATCTATAGCTAGCCAGATGATATCTGAGAATTTGGTAACAATCGCTGCCGGCAGCGCTACTTGCAGCCTTGTGCCGTATCGTGTATGCGTGTACGGTGTTGAAATGTGTTAAGATGTGGACTGCAAAACAAACAGTACTATTATGCATTTACGGGTTCGAGTCCCGCCCGCATCAAAAATCAAATGTGTGCAAAAATGTTTCTATACCCGCTACTCATAGAGTAGAAGGGTATAATAACTTTGTTTAAACCGAAAATGTATGTAACAGGCAGAAGGAGACACCTCTGACCCCATAAAGTATATATATTCTGGCTCAGGATCAACAGCCGAGTCGATATAGCCATGTCCGTCTGTCCGTCTGTCTGTCCGTGTAAAAATCTAGATCTCAGCTATTATAAGAGCTAGGACTACCAAATTTGGTGACAATATGTGTTATTATTGCACGCTGATCAAGTTTATTTTGGATTTTGGCCACGCCCCTTCCGCCCCCGTAAATCGAAAAACATTGATTACAAGTGCAATTTTGAAGCCATATTGTTCATTTTCGGTTTACATGATATCTATAGCTAGCCAGATGATCTTTGACAATTTGGTAACAATCGGATAATAAAACAGAAGTTATTCAGCTTAACGTTTTCCATAGCTGTGCCGGGAGCGCTGCTTGCAGCATTGTGCCGAATCGTGTGTGCGTGTACGGTGGTGAAATGGGTTAAGTTGTGGACTGCAAAACGAACAGTACTATTATGCACTTACGGGTTCGAGTCCCGCCCGCATCAAAAATTAAATGTGTGCAAAAATGTTTTTATACCCGCTACTCATAGAGTAGAAGGGTATTATAACTTTGTTTAAACCGAAAATGTATGTAACAGGCAGAAGGAGACACCTCCGACCCCATAAAGTATATATATTCTGGCTCAGGATCAACAGCCGAGTCGATATAGCCATGTCCGTCTGTCCGTCTGTCTGTCCGTGTGAAAATCTAGATCTCAGCTATTATAAGAGCTGGGACTACCAAATTTGGTGACAATATGTGTTATTATTGCACGCTGATCAAGTTTATTTTGGATTTTGGCCACGCCCCCTTCCGCCCCCGTAAATCGAAAAAACATTGATTACAAGTGCAATTTTAATGCCATATTGTTCATTTTCGGTTTACATGATATCTATAGCTAGCCAGATGATCTCTGACAATTTGGTAACAATCGCACAATAAAAACAGAGGTTATTCAGCTTAACGTTTTCCATAGCTGTAAGCAGCGCTGCCGGCAGCGCCGCTTGCAGCATTGTGTCGAATCGTGTGTGCGTGTAAGGTGGTGAAATGGGTTAAGTTGTGGACTGCAAAACAAACAGTACTATTATGCATTTACGGGTTCGAGTCCCGCCCGCATCAAAAATTAAATGTGTGCAAAAATGTTTTTATACCCGCTACTCATAGAGTAGAAGGGTATAATAACTTTGGTTAAACCGAAAATGTATGTAACAGGCAGAAGGAGACACCTCTGACCCCATAAAGTATATATATTCTGGCTCAGGATCAACAGCCGAGTCGATATAGCCGTGTCCGTCGGTCCGTCTGTCCGTCTGTCTGTCCGTGTGAAATTCTAGATCTCAGCTATTATAAGAGCTAGGACTACCAAATTTGGTGACAATATGTGTTATTATTGCACGCTGATCAAGTTTATTTTGGATTTTGGCCACGCCCCCTTCCGCCCCCGTAAATCGAAAAAACATTGATTACAAGTGCAATTTTAATGCCATATTGTTCATTTTCGGTTTACATGATATCTATAGCTAGCCAGATGATCTCTGAAAATTTGGTAACAATCGGATAATAAACACAGAAGTTATTCAGCTTAACGTTTTCCATAGCTGTAAGCAGCGCTGCCGGCAGCGCCGCTTGCAGCATTGTGTCGAATCGTGTGTGGGTGTACGGTGGTGAAATGGGTTAAGTTGTGGACTGCAAAACGAAGAGTACTATTATGCACTTACGGGTTCGAGTCCCGCCCGCATCAAAAATTAAATGATTGCAAAAATGTTTATACCCGCTACTCATAGATTAGAAGGGTATTATAACTTTGTTCAAACCGAAAATGTATGTAACAGGCAGAAGGAGACACCTCCGACCCCATATAGTATATACATTCTGACTCAGGATCAACAGCCGAGTCGATATAGCCATGTCCGTCTGTCCGTCTGTCTGTCCGCGTAAAAATCTAGATCTCAGCTATTTGAAGAGCTAGGACTACCAAATTTGGTGACAATATGTGTTATTATTGCACGCTGATCAAGTTTATTTTGGATTTTGCCGGCAGCGCTGCTTGCAGCATTGTGCCGTATCGTGTGTGCGTGTACGGTGGTGAAATGGGTTAAGATGTGGACTGCAAAACAAACAGTACCATTATGCATTTACGGGTTCGAGTCCCGCCCGCATCAAAAATTAAATGTGTGCAAAAATGTTTTTATACCCGCTACTCATAGAGTAGAAGGGTATAATAACTTTGGTTAAACCGAAAATGTATGTAACAGGCAGAAGGAGACACCTCTGACCCCATAAAGTATATATATTCTGGCTCAGGATCAACAGCCGAGTCGATATAGCCATGTCCGTCTGTCCGTCTGTCTGTCCGTGTGAAAATCTAGATCTCAGCTATTATAAGAGCTGGGACTACCAAATTTGGTGACAATATGTGTTATTATTGCACGCTGATCAAGTTTATTTTGGATTTTGGCCACGCCCCCTTCCGCCCCCGTAAATCGAAAAAACATTGATTACAAGTGCAATTTGAATGCCATATTGTTCATTTTCGGTTTTCATGATATCTATAGCTAGCCAGATGATCTCTGACAATTTGGTAACAATCGGATAATAAACACAGAAGTTATTCAGCTTAACATTTTCCGTAGCTGTAAGCAGCGCTGCCGGACTACCAAATTTGGTGACAATATGTGTTATTATTATAACTTTGTTCAAACCGAAAATGTATGTAACAGGCAGAAGTAGACACCTCCGACCCCATAAAGTATATATATTCTGGCTCAGGATCAACAGCCGAGTCGATATAGCCATGTCCGTCTGTCCGTCTGTCTGTCCGTGTGAAATTCTAGATCTCAGCTATTTGAAGAGCTAGGACTACCAAATTTGGTGACAATATGTGTTATTATTGCACGCTGATCAAGTTTATTTTGGATTTTGCCGGCAGCGCTGCTTGCAGCATTGTGCCGTATCGTGTGTGCGTGTACGGTGGTGAAATGGGTTAAGATGTGGACTGCAAAACAAACAGTACCATTATGCATTTACGGGTTCGAGTCCCGCCCGCATCAAAAATTAAATGTGTGCAAAAATGTTTTTATACCCGCTACTCATAGAGTAGAAGGGTATAATAACTTTGGTTAAACCGAAAATGTATGTAACAGGCAGAAGGAGACACCTCTGACCCCATAAAGTATATATATTCTGGCTCAGGATCAACAGCCGAGTCGATATAGCCATGTCCGTCTGTCCGTCTGTCTGTCCGTGTGAAAATCTAGATCTCAGCTATTATAAGAGCTGGGACTACCAAATTTGGTGACAATATGTGTTATTATTGCACGCTGATCAAGTTTATTTTGGATTTTGGCCACGCCCCCTTCCGCCCCCGTAAATCGAAAAAACATTGATTACAAGTGCAATTTTAATGCCATATTGTTCATTTTCGGTTTACATGATATCTATAGCTAGCCAGATGATCTCTGGCAATTTGGTAACAATCGGATAATAAACACAGAAGTTATTCAGCTTAACATTTTCCGTAGCTGTAAGCAGCGCTGCCGGACTACCAAATTTGGTGACAATATGTGTTATTATTATAACTTTGTTCAAACCGAAAATGTATGTAACAGGCAGAAGTAGACACCTCCGACCCCATAAAGTATATATATTCTGGCTCAGGATCAACAGCCGAGTCGATATAGCCATGTCCGTCTGTCCGTCTGTCTGTCCGCGTGAAAATCTAGATCTCAGATATTTTAAGAGCTAGGACTACCAAATTTGGTGACAATATGTGTTATTATTGCACGCTGATCAAGTTTATTTTGGATTTTGGCCACGCCCGCTTCCGCCCCCGTAAATCGAAAAAACATTGATTACAAGTGCAATTTTTATGCCATATTTATGCCATAAGCAGCGCTGCCGGAATCGTGTGTGCGTGTACGGTGGTGAAATGGGTTAAGTTGTGGACTGCAAAACGAACAGTACTATTGTGCATTTACGGGTTCGAGTCCCGCCCGCATCAAAAATTAAATGTGTGCAAAAATGTTTTTATACCCGCTACTCATAGAGTAGAAGGGTATAATAACTTTGTTTAAACCGAAAATGTATGTAACAGGCAGAAGGAGACACCTCTGACCCCATAAAGTATATATATTCTGGCTCAGGATCAACAGCCGAGTCGATATAGCCATGTCCGTCTGTCCGTCTGTCTGTCCGTGTGAAAATCTAGATCTCAGCTATTATAAGAGCTAGGATCTACCAAATTTGGTGACAATATGTGTTATTATTGCTCGCTGATCAAGTTTATTTTGGATTTTGGCTACGTCCCCTTCCGCCCCCGTAAATCGAAAAAACATTGATTACAAGCGCAATTTTGATGCCACATTGTTCATTATCGGTTCACATGATAACTATAGCTAGCCAGATGATCTCTGACAATTTGGTAACAATCGGATAATAAACACAGAAGTTATTCTACTACTCATAGAGTACTCATAGAGTGGAAGGGTATAATAACTTTGTTTAAATCGAAAATATATGTAACAGGCAGAAGGAGACACCTCTGACCCCATAAAGTATATATATTCTGGCTCAGGATCAACAGCCGAGTCGATATAGCCATGTCCGTCTGTCCGTCTGTCTGTCCGTGTGAAAATCTAGATCTCAGCTATTATAAGAGCTAGGATCTACCAAATTTGGTGACAATATGTGTTATTATTGCACGCTGATCAAGTTTATTTTGGATTTTGGCCACGCCCCCTTCCGCCCCCGTAAATCGAAAAAACATTGATTACAAGTGCAATTTTGATGCCATATAGTTCATTTTCGGTTTTCATGATATCTATAGCTAGCCAGATGATCTCTGAAAATTTGGTAACAATCGGATAATAAACACAGAGGTTATTCAGCTTAACTTTTCCATAGCTGTGCAGCATTGTGCCGAATCGTGTATGCGTGTACGGTGTTGAAATGGGTTAAGATGTGGACTGCAAAACAAACAGTACTATTATGCATTTACGGGTTCGAGTCCCGCCCGCATCAAAAATTAAATGTGTGCAAAAAATGTTTTTATACCCGCTACTCATAGAGTAGAAGGGTATAATAACTTTGTTTAAACCGAAAATGTATGTAACAGGCAGAAGGAGACACCTCTGACCCCATAAAGTATATATATTCTGGCTCAGGATCAACAGCCGAGTCGATATAGCCATTCCGTCTGCGTTGTCGTCCGTGTGAAAATCTAGATCTCAGCTATTATAAGAGCTAGGACTACCAAATTTGGTGACAATATGTGTTATTAGCTTGCACGTTGATCAAATTTATTTTGGATTTTGGCCACGCCCCCTTCCGCCCCGTAATCGAAAAACATTGATTACAAGTACAATGTGAAATGCCATATAGTTCATTTTGGTTTACATGATATCTATAGTAGCCAGATGATCTATGACAATTACTGGTAACAATCGGAAGTCCCGCCAGAATCATTCAAAATTAAATGATTGCAAAAATATTTATACCCGCTACTCAAATTAGGTGACAAAGGGTATTATAACTTTGTTCAAACCGAAAATGTATGTAACAGGCAGAAGGAGACACCTCCGACCCCATATAGTATATACATTCTGGCTCAGGATCAACAGCCGAGTCGATATAGCCATGTCCGTCTGTCCGTCTGTCTGTCCGTGTGAAAATCTAGATCTCAGCTATTACAAGAGCTAGGATCTACCAAATTTGGTGACAATATGTGTTATTATTGCTCGCTGATCAAGTTTATTTTGGATTTTGGCTACGTCCCCTTCCGCCCCCGTAAATCGAGAAAACATTGATTACAAGCGCAATTTTGATGCCACATTGTTCATTATCGGTTCACATGATAACTATAGCTAGCCAGATGATCTCTGACAATTTGGTAACAATCGGATAATAAACACAGAAGTTATTCTACTACTCATAGAGTACTCATAGAGTGGAAGGGTATAATGACTTTGTTTAAATCGAAAATATATGTAACAGGCAGAAGGAGACACCTCTGACCCCATAAAGTATATATATCCTGGCTCAGGATCAACAGCCGAGTCGATATAGCCATGTCCGTCTGTCCGTCTGTCTGTCCGTGTGAAAATCTAGATCTCAGCTATTATAAGAGCTAGGACTACCAAATTTGGTGACAATATGTGTTATTATTGCACGCTGATCAAGTTTATTTTGGATTTTGGCCACGCCCCCTTCCGCCCCCGTAAATCGAAAAAACATTGATTACAAGTGCAATTTTGACGCCATATAGCTCATTTCCGGTTTTCATGATATCTATAGCTAGCCAGATGATCTCTGAAAATTTGGTAACAATCGCTGCCGGCAGCGCTGCTTGCAGCCTTGTGCCGTATCGTGTATGCGTGTGCGGTGGTGAAATGTGTTAAGATGTGGACTGCAAAACAAACAGTACTATTATGCATTTACGGGTTCGAGTCCCGCCCGCATCAAAAATTAAATGTGTGCAAAAATGTTTTTATACCCGCTACTCATAGAGTAGAAGGGTATAATAACTTTGTTTAAACCGAAAATGTATGTAACAGGCAGAAGGAGACACCTCTGACCCCATAAAGTATATATATTCTGGCTCAGGATCAGCAGCCAAGTCGATATAGCCATGAAAAAATCTGAAAATTTGGTAACAATCGGACAATAAACACAGAAGTTATTCAGCTTAGCGTTTTCCATAGCTGTAAGCAGCGCTGCTGGCAGCCGGCAGCCGGCAGCGCTGCTTGCAGCATTGTGCCGAATCGTGTGTGCGTGTACGGTGGTAAAATGGGTTAAGTTGTGGACTGCAAAACGAACAGTACTATTATGCGTTTACGGGTTCGAGTCCCGCCCGCATAAAAAATTAAATGTGTGCAAAAATGTTTTTATACCCGCTACTCATAGAGTAGAAGGGTACAATAACTTTGTTTAAACCGAAAATGTATGTAACAGGCAGAAGGAGACACCTCCGACCCCATAAAGTATATATATTCTGGCTCAGGATCAACAGCCGAGTCCATATAGCCATGTCCGTCTGTCCGTCTGTCTGTCCGTGTGAAAATCTAGATCTCAGCTATTATAAGAGCTAGGACTACCAAATTTGGTGACAATATGTGTTATTATTGCACGTTGATCAAGTTTATTTTGGATTTTGGCCACGCCCCCTTCCGCCCCCGTAAATCGAAAAAACATTGATTACAAGTGCAATTTTGACGCCATATTGCTCATTTCCGGTTTTCATAATATCTATAGCTAGCGAGATGATCTCTGAAAATGTGGTAACAATCGGATAATAAACACAGAAGTTATTCAGCTTAACGTTTTCCATAGCTGTAAGCAGCGCTTTTGGCAGCGCAAATTCTTTATTTGTACAGGAAATAATTAGAATGAACTCCTGAACCGACAGGCCCGTGGTTCGATTCCCAGTTCATGCCGCTTAAGCTTTTTCTTTTTTTTTTAAGAACTTATACTTTAATTTTTGAATATGCATAAATGGATCACAATGAACTTAGTTAACAAGTAGAGAAGTGACAGTCTCTTAAATCAGCTGTGTGCGATTGTTAGAGCACAGCTTTTTCTTATTTTTCTTATTTTTATTTTTTATTTAATTGTATGTTTAAGTTATGGGAATAAATAGCAACAACAACACGCATCATGCATTCAGACTTTGTTTTTGTCGTGCAAGAATTTTCGAATGGTCTCATAATGTAACTTTGGAAAAATTTGCGTAATGGCTTAATGACCGAATGGAGAACTGGTGGACCTCTTAGGTAATGGGTCCAAGGTTCGATTCCCATGCATGCGTGTCATGGTGGGGGAGACCGAACTTTTCTTATTTTTTGCAAAAAATAGTTTTTGCCTCCCTTTTTGAGCTACCTTCATGAAACTTTGTATACATTTTTCTTATTACTGCCCGCTGTAAATAAGTTGGAACGAGCCGGTACGGACCGATACATCGTATCGGCCGTTTTTTTTAACAAAATTGATTAATTTATTCGATTTATAGTCCTTAACAGGTAGAATTATTATTTTTACTGTTTAAGTGATAAACCTTGGATTTTTTTTGCCGGCAGCTCTGCTTGCAGCATTGTGCCGAATAGTGTGTGCGTGTACGGTGGTGAAATGGGTTAAGTTGTGGACTGTAAAACGAACAGTGCCATTATGCATTTACGGGTTCGAGTCCCCCCTGCATCAAAAATTAAATGTGTGCAAAAATGTTTTTTTTTTTATTTTAGATTTTGACTTTGCATAAATATTGTAAGACCATAGCCTTTTACGGTCAAAATATGATTGTAGAGCCTTTTTTTTGTTCCGCAAATAAATGATGTACGATCAGCTGGGTAGCGGGTATATTACAGTCGAGCCCACTCGACTGTAGCTTTCTTACTTGTTTTCACAAAATTTATTAAAAGTTAGAGTGCTCTAGAACACTTTCCATTCAAGTATATAAAGAGGTATTAAAAGGGCACATATCGTTTTTTACATGCACGTATTCGAATTATAGTATTCAACCGGTAGAATTATTATTTTTACTGTTTAAGTGATAAATCTTGGATTTTTTTGGTACCTGAATAAAAGTTATACGTTTTCATTACTTTATACTTCTTTTGCCGCCAGCGCTGCTTGCAGCATTGTGCCGAATAGTGTGTGCGTGTACGGTGGTCAAATGGGTTAAGTTGTGGACTGCATAACGAACAGAACTATTATGCATTTATGGGTTCGAGTCCCACCCGCATCAAAAATTAAATGTGTGCAAAAAATTATCTTTATACCAGCTACTCATAGAGTAGAAGGGTATTATAACTTTGTTCAAACCGAAAATGTATGTAACAGGCAGAAGGAGACACCTCCGACCCCATAAGGTATATATATTTTGGCTCAGGATCAACAGCCGAGTCGATATAGCCATGTCCGTCTGTCTGTCCGTGTGAAAATCAAGATCTCAGCTATTATAAGAGCTAGGACTACCAAATTTGGTGATAGTATGTGCCGGCAGCGCTGCTTGCAGCATTGTACCGAATCGTGTGTGCGTATACGGTGGTGAAATGGGTTAAGTTGTGGACTGCAAAACGAACAGTACTATTATGCATTTACGGGTTCGAGTCCCGCCCGCATCAAAAACTAAATGTGTACAAAAATGTTTTTATACCCGCTACTCAAGAGTAGAAGGAAAATGTATGTAACAGGCAGAAGGAGACACCTCCGACCCCATAAAGTACATATATTCTGCCGGCAGCGCTGCTTGCAGCATTGTACCGAACCGTGTGTGCGTCTACGGTGGTGAAATGGGTTAAGTTGTGGACTGCAAAACGAACAGTACTATTATGCATTTACGGGTTCGAGTCCCGCCCGCATCAAAAATTAAATGTGTGCAAAAATGTGTTTATACACGCTACTCATAGAGTAGAAGGGTATAATAACTTTGTTCAAACCGAAAATGTATGTAACAGGGAGAAGCAGACACCTCCAACCCCATAAAGTATATATATTCTGGCTCAGGATCAACAGCCGAGTCGATATAGCCATTTCCGTCTGTCCGTCTTTCAGTCCGTGTGAAAATCTAGATCTCAGCTATTATAAGAGCTAGGACTACCAAATAGTTAAAAAAAATTTTATTATTGAACGTTAAAAAATATTTTTTTTTTTTTTTTACCCCCCCCCCCCCCCCCCCAAAAAAAAAAAAAAAATCATTTTGATGCCATATTGTTCATTTTCGGTTTACATGATAACTATAGCTAGCCAGATGATCTCTGACTATTTGGTAACAATCGGATAATAAACACAGAAGTTATTCAGCTTAACGTTTTCCATAGCTGTAAGCTGCCGGCAGCGCTGCTTGCAGCATTGTGCCGCATCGTGTGTGCGTGTACGGTGGTTAAATGGGATAAGTTGTGGACTGCAAAACGAACAGTACTATTATGCATTTACGGGTTCGAGTCCCGCCCGCATCAAAAATTAAATGTGTGCAAAAATGTTTATATCCGCTACTCATAGACTAGAAGGGTATTTTAACTTTGTGAAAATGTATGTAACAGGCAGAAGGAGACACCTCCGACCCCATAAAGTATATATATTCTGGCTCAGGATCAACAGCCGAGTCGATATAGCCATGTCCGTCTATCCGTCTGTCTGTCCGTGTGAAAATCTAGATCTCAGCTATTATAAGAGCTAGGACTACCAAATTTGGTGACAATATGTGTTATTATTGCACGTTGATCAAGTTTATTTTGGATTTTGGCCACGCCCCCTTCCGCCCCCGTAAATCGAAAAAACATTGATTACAAGTGCAATTTTGATGCCATATTGTTCATTTTCGTTTTACATGATAACTCTAGCTAGCCAGATGATCCCTGACAATTTGGTAACAATCGGATAATAAACACAGAAGTTATTCAGCTTAACGTTTTCCATCGTGCCGAATCGTGTGTGAGTGTACGGTGGTGAAGTGGGTTAAGTTGTGGACTGCAAAACGAACAGTACTATTATGCATTTACGGGTTCGAGTCCCGCCCGCATCAAAAATTAAATGTGTGCAAAAATGTTTATATCCGC
>JAEIGP010000389.1:0-17953 GCA_018904095.1 Zaprionus ghesquierei
GATCTCAGCTATTATAAGAGCTAGGACAACCAAATTTGGTGACAATATGTGTTATTATTGCACGCTGATCAAGTTTATTTTGGATTTTGGCACGCTCCCTTCCGCCCCTGTAAATAAAATAAAATCGATTACAAGCGGAATTTTGATGCCATATTGTTTATTTTCGGTTTACATGATAACTATAGCTAGCCAGCTGATCTCTGAAAATTTGGTAACAATCGGATAATAAACACAGAAGTTATTCAGCTTAACGTTTTCCATAGCTGTAAAGGAGCCTGCCGGCAACTGCTTGCAGCATTGTGTCGAATCGTGTGTGTGTGTACGGTGGTGAAATGGGTTAAGTTGTGGACTGCAAAACGAACAGTACTATTATGCATTTCGGGGTTCGAGTCCCGCCTCATCAAAAATTAAATGTGTGCAAAAATGTTTTTTTTTATAACCGCTACTCATAGAGTAGAAGGGTATTATAACTTTGTTCAAACCGAAAATGTATGTAACAGGCAGAAGGAGACACCTCCGACCCCATAAAGTATATATATTCTGGCTCAGGATTAACAGCCGAGTCGATATAGCCATGTCCGTCTGTCCGTCTGTCTGTCTGTCCGTCTGTCCGTCTGTCTGTCCGTGTGAAAATCTAGATCTCAGCTATTATAAGAGCTAGGATTACCAAATTGGGGCAAAGTTATTATTACACGCTGATCAAGTTTGTTTTGATTTTGGCCACCCCTTCCGGCCCTGTAATCGAAAATTGATTACAAGCGCAATTTGATGCCATATTATTCATTTTCGGTTTACATGATCAAGATAATCTCTGAAAAATTTGGTAACAATCGGATAATAAACGCAGAAGTTATTCAGCTTAACGTTTTCCATAGCCGTTCCGCGCGGCCTGTAAACCTGTGTGTGTGTCGAAAAAAATTGATTACAAGCGCAATTTTGATGCCATAGTGTTCATTTTCGGTTTACATGATAAACTATGGCTAGCCAGATGATCTCTGAAAATTTGGTAACAATCGGATAATAAACGCAGAAGTTATTCAGCTTAACGTTTTCCATAGCCGTAAGCAGCGCTGCCGGCAGCGCTGCTTGTCGAACCGTGCGTGTGTCGAAAAAAATTGATTACAAGCGCAATTTTGTGCCATAGTGTTCACGTTGAATTGTGTCAATCGTGCGTGTACGGTGGTGAAATGGGTTAAGTTGTGGACTGTAAAACGAACAGTACTATTATGCATTTACGGGTTCGAGTCCCGCCCGCATCAAAAATTAAATGTGTGCAAAAATGTTTTTTTTTTATACCCGCTACTCATAGAGTAGAAGGGTATTATAACTTTGTTCAAACCGAAAATGTATGTAACAGGCAGAAGGGAGACACCTTAGACCCGGCAGCGCTGCTTGCAGCATTGTGTTCGAATCGTGTGTGCATGTTTTGCAGTCCACAACTCAACCCATTTCACCACCGTACACACACACGATTCGACACAATGTATGCAAGCAGCGCTGCCGGGTCTAATGCATTTACTATTATGCTTTTACGGGTTCGAGTCCCGCCCTCATCAAAAATTAAATGTGTGCAAAAATGTTTTTTTTATACCCGCTACTCATAGAGTAGAAGGGTATTATAACTTTGTTCAAACCGAAAATGTATGTAACAGGCAGAAGGAGACACCTCCGACCCCAAAGTATATATATTCTGGCTCAGGATTAACAGCCGAGTCGATATAGCCATGTCCGTCTGTCCGTCTGTCTGTCTGTCCGTCTGTCCGTCTGTCTGTCCGTGTGAAAATCTAGATCTCAGCTATTATAAGAGCTAGGATTACCAAATTTGGGGACAAAATGTGTTATTATTGCACGCTGATCAAGTTTGTTTTGGATTTTGGCCACGCCCCCTTCCGGCCCTGTAAATCGAAAAATTGATTACAAGCGCAATCTTGTATGTAAAATAAAATACTGATTACAAGCGCAATTTTGACATATTGCCATAGTGTTCATTTTCGGTTTACATGATAACTATGGCTAGCCAGATGATCTCTGAAAATTTGGTAACAATCGGATAATAAACACAGAAGTTATTCAGCTTAACGTTTTCCATAGCTGTAAGCAGCGCTGCCGGCAGCGCTGCTTGCAGCATTGTGTCGAACCGTGTGTGTGTGTCGAAAAAATTGATTACAAGCGGAATTTTGGTGAATGGGTTACATGTAACTGTGGACTGTAAATGGAATAGTACTATTATGCATTTACGGTGGTTCGAGTCCCGCCCGGTGAAATGGGTTCATCAAAACAAATGTGTCCCGATCAAAAATAAATGTTGTTTTTTTTTTTATACCCGCTACTCATAGAGTAGAAGGGTATTATAACTTTGTTCAAACCGAAAATGTATGTAACAGGCAGAAGGACACCTTAGACCCCAGCGCTGCTTGTTTTTGTTTTGCAGTCCACAACTGTAACCCATTTCACCACCGTACACGCACCATGATTCGACACAATGCTGCAAGCAAGCGGTCGAATTGTGCATTACTATTATGCTTTTACGGGTTCGAGTCCCGCCCTCATCAAAAATTAAATGTGTGCAAAAATGTTTTTTTTATACCCGCTACTCATAGAGTAGAAGGGTATTATAACTTTGTTCAAACCGAAAATGTATGTAACAGGCAGAAGGAGACACCTCAGACCCCAAAAGTATATATATTCTGGCTCAGGATCAACAGCCGAGTCTATATAGCCATGTCCGTCTGTCTGTCTGTCCGTCTGTCCGTCTGTCTGTCCGTGTGAAAATCTCGATCTCAGCTATTATAAGAGCTAGGACAACCAAATTTGGTGACAAAATGTGTTATTATTGCACGCTGATCAAGTTTATTTTGGATTTTGGCCACGCTCCCTTCCGCCCCTGTAAATCGAAAAAATCGATTACAAGCGGAATTTTGATGCCATATTGTTCATTTTCGGTTTACATGATAACTATAGCTAGCCAGATGATCTCTGAAAATTTGGTAACAATCGGATAATAAACACAGAAGTTATTCAGCTTAACGTTTTCCATAGCTGTAAGCAGCGCTGCCGGCAGGCTGCTTGGCATTGTGTCGAATCGTGTGTGTGTACGGTGGTGAATGGGTTAAGTTGTGGACTGTAAAACGAACAGTACTATTATGCATTTACGGGTTCGAGTCCCGCCCGCATCAAAAATTAAATGTGTGCAAAAATTTTTTTTTTTTATACCCGCTACTCATAGAGTAGAAGGGTATTATAACTTTGTTCAAACCGAAAATGTATGTAACAGGCAGAAGGAGACACCTCCAGACCCCAAAAGTATATATATTCTGGCTCAGGATCAACAGCCGAGTCGATATAGCCATGTCCGTCTGTCCGTCTGTCCGTCTGTCTGTCCGTGTGAAAATCTCGATCTCAGCTATTATAAGAGCTAGGACAACCAAATTTGGTGACAATATGTGTTATTATTGCACGCTGATCAAGTTTATTTTGGATTTTGGCCACGCTCCCTTCCGCCCCTGTAAATAAATTAAAATCGATTACAAGCGGAATTTTGATGCCATATTGTTTATTTTCGGTTTTACATGATAACTATAGCTAGCCAGCTGATCTCTGAAAATTTGGTAACAATCGGATAATAAACACAGAAGTTATTCAGCTTAACGTTTTCCATAGCTGTAAGCAGCGCTGCCGGCAGCGCTGCTTGCATTGCGTGTGTAATCGTGTGTGTGTGTACGTTGGTGAAATGGGTTAAGTTGTGGACTGCAAAACGAACAGTACTATTATGCATTTACGGGTTCGAGTCCCGCCCTCATCAAAAATTAAATGTGTGCAAAAATTTTTTTTTTATAACCGCTACTCATAGAGTAGAAGGGTATTATAACTTTGTTCAAACCGAAAATGTATGTAACAGGCAGAAGGAGACACCTCCGACCCCATAAAGTATATATATTCTGGCTCAGGATTAACAGCCGAGTCGATATAGCCATGTCCGTCTGTCCGTCTGTCTGTCTGTCCGTCTGTCCGTCTGTCTGTCCGTGTGAAAATCTAGATCTCAGCTATTATAAGAGCTAGGATTACCAAATTTGGGGACAAAATGTGTTATTATTGCACGCTGATCAAGTTTGTTTTGGATTTTGGCCACGCCCCCTTCCGCCCCTGTAAATCGAAAAAATTGATTACAAGCGCAATTTTGATGCCATATTATTCATTTTCGGTTTACATGATAACTATGGCTAGCCAGATGATCTCTGAAAATTTGGTAACAATCGGATAATAAATACAGAAGTTATTCAGCTTAACGTTTTCCATAGCCGTAAGCAGCGCTGCGGCAGCGCTGCTTGCGGCATGTGTCGAACCGTGTGTGTGTGTCGAAAAAAATTGATTACAAGCGCAATTTTGATGCCATAGTGTTCATTTTCGGTTTACATGATAACTATGGCTAGCCAGATGATCTCTGAAAATTTGGTAACAATCGGATAATAAATACAGAAGTTATTCAGCTTAACGTTTTCCATAGCTGTAAGCAGCGCTGCCGGCAGCGCTGCTTGCAGCATTGTGTCGAATCGTGTGTGCGTGTACGGTGGTGAAATGGGTTAAGTTGTGGACTGTAAAACGAACAGTACTATTATGCATTTACGGGTTCGAGTCCCGCCCGCATCAAAAATTAAATGTGTGCAAAAATGTTTTTTTTTTATACCCGCTACTCATAGAGTAGAAGGGTATTATAACTTTGTTCAAACCGAAAATGTATGTAACAGGCAGAAGGAGACACCTTAGACCCGGCAGCGCTGCTTGCAGCATTGTGTCGAATCGTGTGTGCATGTTTTGCAGTCCACAACTTAACCCATTTCACCACCGTACACGCACACACGATTCGACACAATGCTGCAAGCAGCGCTGCCGGGTCTAAGGTGCATTTACTATTATGCTTTTACGGGTTCGAGTCCCGCCCGCATCAAAAATTAAATGTGTGCAAAAATGTTTTTTTTTTATACCCGCTACTCATAGAGTAGAAGGGTATTATAACTTTGTTCAAACCGAAAATGTATGTAACAGGCAGAAGGAGACACCTCCGACCCCATAAAGTATATATATTCTGGCTCAGGATCAACAGCCGAGTCGATATAGCCATGTCCGTCTGTCCGTCTGTCCGTCTGTCTGTCCGTGTGAAAATCTAGATCTCAGCTATTATAAGAGCTAGGACTACCAAATTTGGTGACAATATGTGTTATTATTGCACGCTGATCAAGTTTATTTTGGATTTTGGCCACGCCCCCTTCCGCCCCTGTAAATAAAAAAAAATCGATTACAAGCGCAATTTTGATGCCATATTGTTTATTTTCGGTTTACATGATAACTATGGCTAGCCAGATGATCTCTGAAAATTTGGTAACAATCGGATAATAAACACAGAAGTTATTCAGCTTAACGTTTTCCATAGCTGTAAGCAGCGCTGCCGGCAGCGCTGCTTGCAGCATTGTGTCGAATCGTGTGTGTGTGTACGGTGGTGAAATGGGTTAAGTTGTGGACTGTAAAACGAACAGTACTATTATGCATTTACGGGTTCGAGTCCCGCCCGCATCAAAAATTAAATGTGTGCAAAAATGTTTTTTTTTTTTATACCCGCTACTCATAGAGTAGAAGGGTATTATAACTTTGTTCAAACCGAAAATGTATGTAACAGGCAGAAGGAGACACCTCCGACCCCATAAAGTATATATATTCTGGCTCAGGATTAACAGCCGAGTCGATATAGCCATGTCCGTCTGTCCGTCTGTCTGTCTGTCCGTCTGTCCGTCTGTCTGTCCGTGTGAAAATCTAGATCTCAGCTATTATAAGAGCTAGGATTACCAAATTTGGGGACAAAATGTGTTATTATTGCACGCTGATCAAGTTTGTTTTGGATTTTGGCCACGCCCCCTTCCGGCCCTGTAAATCGAAAAAAATTGATTACAAGCGCAATTTTGATGCCATATTATTCATTTTCGGTTTACATGATAACTGTGGCTAGCCAGATGATCTCTGAAAATTTGGTAACAATCGGATAATAAATACAGAAGTTATTCAGCTTAACGTTTTCCATAGCTGTAAGCAGCGCTGCCGGCAGCGCTGCTTGCAGCATTGTGTCGAACCGTGTGTGTGTGTCGAAAAAAAATTGATTACAAGCGCAATTTTGATGCCATAGTGTTCATTTTCGGTTTACATGATAACTATGGCTAGCCAGATGATCTCTGAAAATTTGGTAACAATCGGATAATAAATACAGAAGTTATTCAGCTTAACGTTTTCCATAGCTGTAAGCAGCGCTGCCGGCAGCGCTGCTTGCAGCATTGTGTCGAATCGTGTGTGCGTGTACGGTGGTGAAATGGGTTAAGTTGTGGACTGTAAAACGAACAGTACTATTATGCATTTACGGGTTCGAGTCCCGCCCGCATCAAAAATTAAATGTGTGCAAAAATGTTTTTTTTTTTTTATACCCGCTACTCATAGAGTAGAAGGGTATTATAACTTTGTTCAAACCGAAAATGTATGTAACAGGCAGAAGGAGACACCTTAGACCCGGCAGCGCTGCTTGCAGCATTGTGTCGAATCGTGTGTGCGTGTTTTGCAGTCCACAACTTAACCCATTTCACCACCGTACACGCACACATGATTCGACACAATGCTGCAAGCAGCGCTGCCGGGTCTAAGGTGCATTTACTATTATGCATTTACGGGTTCGAGTCCCGCCCGCATCAAAAATTAAATGTGTGCAAAAATGTTTTTTTTTTTTTATACCCGCTACTCATAGAGTAGAAGGGTATTATAACTTTGTTCAAACCGAAAATGTATGTAACAGGCAGAAGGAGACACCTCAGACCCCAAAAAGTATATATATTCTGGCTCAGGATCAACAGCCGAGTCTATATAGCCATGTCCGTCTGTCCGTCTGTCCGTCTGTCTGTCCGTGTGAAAATCTCGATCTCAGCTATTATAAGAGCTAGGACAACCAAATTTGGTGACAATATGTGTTATTATTGCACGCTGATCAAGTTTATTTTGGATTTTGGCCACGCTCCCTTCCGCCCCTGTAAATAAAATAAAATCGATTACAAGCGGAATTTTGATGCCATATTGTTTATTTTCGGTTTACATGATAACTATAGCTAGCCAGCTGATCTCTGAAAATTTGGTAACAATCGGATAATAAACACAGAAGTTATTCAGCTTAACGTTTTCCATAGCTGTAAGCAGCGCTGCCGGCAGCGCTGTTTGCAGCATTGTGTCGAATCGTGTGTGTGTGTACGGTGGTGAAATGGGTTAAGTTGTGGACTGTAAAACGAACAGTACTATTATGCATTTACGGGTTCGAGTCCCGCCCGCATCAAAAATTAAATGTGTGCAAAAATGTTTTTTTTTTTTTATACCCGCTACTCATAGAGTAGAAGGGTATTATAACTTTGTTCAAACCGAAAATGTATGTAACAGGCAGAAGGAGACACCTCAGACCCCAAAAAGTATATATATTCTGGCTCAGGATCAACAGCCGAGTCGATATAGCCATGTCCGTCTGTCCGTCTGTCCGTCTGTCTGTCCGTGTGAAAATCTCGATCTCAGCTATTATAAGAGCTAGGACAACCAAATTTGGTGACAATATGTGTTATTATTGCACGCTGATCAAGTTTATTTTGGATTTTGGCCACGCTCCCTTCCGCCCCTGTAAATAAAATAAAATCGATTACAAGCGGAATTTTGATGCCATATTGTTTATTTTCGGTTTACATGATAACTATAGCTAGCCAGCTGATCTCTGAAAATTTGGTAACAATCGGATAATAAACACAGAAGTTATTCAGCTTAACGTTTTCCATAGCTGTAAGCAGCGCTGCCGGCAGCGCTGCTTGCAGCATTGTGTCGAATCGTGTGTGTGTGTACGGTGGTGAAATGGGTTAAGTTGTGGACTGCACAACGAACAGTACTATTATGCATTTACGGGTTCGAGTCCCGCCCTCATCAAAAATTAAATGTGTGCAAAAATGTTTTTTTTTTATAACCGCTACTCATAGAGTAGAAGGGTATTATAACTTTGTTCAAACCGAAAATGTATGTAACAGGCAGAAGGAGACACCTCCGACCCCATAAAGTATATATATTCTGGCTCAGGATTAACAGCCGAGTCGATATAGCCATGTCCGTCTGTCCGTCTGTCTGTCTGTCCGTCTGTCCGTCTGTCTGTCCGTGTGAAAATCTAGATCTCAGCTATTATAAGAGCTAGGATTACCAAATTTGGGGACAAAATGTGTTATTATTGCACGCTGATCAAGTTTGTTTTGGATTTTGGCCACGCCCCCTTCCGGCCCTGTAAATCGAAAAAAATTGATTACAAGCGCAATTTTGATGCCATATTATTCATTTTCGGTTTACATGATAACTGTGGCTAGCCAGATGATCTCTGAAAATTTGGTAACAATCGGATAATAAATACAGAAGTTATTCAGCTTAACGTTTTCCATAGCTGTAAGCAGCGCTGCCGGCAGCGCTGCTTGCAGCATTGTGTCGAACCGTGTGTGTGTGTCGAAAAAAAATTGATTACAAGCGCAATTTTGATGCCATAGTGTTCATTTTCGGTTTACATGATAACTATGGCTAGCCAGATGATCTCTGAAAATTTGGTAACAATCGGATAATAAATACAGAAGTTATTCAGCTTAACGTTTTCCATAGCTGTAAGCAGCGCTGCGGCAGCGCTGCTTGCGCATTGTGTCGAATCGTGTGTGCGTGTACGGTGGTGAAATGGGTTAAGTTGTGGACTGTAAAACGAACAGTACTATTATGCATTTACGGGTTCGAGTCCCGCCCGCATCAAAAATTAAATGTGTGCAAAAATGTTTTTTTTTTTATACCCGCTACTCATAGAGTAGAAGGGTATTATAACTTTGTTCAAACCGAAAATGTATGTAACAGGCAGAAGGAGACACCTTAGACCCGGCAGCGCTGCTTGCAGCATTGTGTCGAATCGTGTGTGCGTGTTTTGCAGTCCACAACTTAACCCATTTCACCACCGTACACGCACACATGATTCGACACAATGCTGCAAGCAGCGCTGCCGGGTCTAAGGTGCATTTACTATTATGCATTTACGGGTTCGAGTCCCGCCCTCATCAAAAATTAAATGTGTGCAAAAATGTTTTTTTTTATACCCGCTACTCATAGAGTAGAAGGGTATTATAACTTTGTTCAAACCGAAAATGTATGTAACAGGCAGAAGGAGACACCTCAGACCCCAAAAGTATATATATTCTGGCTCAGGATCAACAGCCGAGTCTATATAGCCATGTCCGTCTGTCCGTCTGTCCGTCTGTCTGTCCGTGTGAAAATCTCGATCTCAGCTATTATAAGAGCTAGGACAACCAAATTTGGTGACAATATGTGTTATTATTGCACGCTGATCAAGTTTATTTTGGATTTTGGCCACGCTCCCTTCCGCCCCTGTAAATAAAATAAAATCGATTACAAGCGGAATTTTGATGCCATATTGTTTATTTTCGGTTTACATGATAACTATAGCTAGCCAGCTGATCTCTGAAAATTTGGTAACAATCGGATAATAAACACAGAAGTTATTCAGCTTAACGTTTTCCATAGCTGTAAGCAGCGCTGCCGGCAGCGCTGTTTGCAGCATTGTGTCGAATCGTGTGTGTGTGTACGGTGGTGAAATGGGTTAAGTTGTGGACTGTAAAACGAACAGTACTATTATGCATTTACGGGTTCGAGTCCCGCCCGCATCAAAAATTAAATGTGTGCAAAAATGTTTTCTTTTTTTTATACCCGCTACTCATAGAGTAAAAGGGTATTATAACTTTGTTCAAACCGAAAATGTATGTAACAGGCAGAAGGAGACACCTCAGACCCCAAAAAGTATATATATTCTGGCTCAGGATCAACAGCCGAGTCGATATAGCCATGTCCGTCTGTCCGTCTGTCCGTCTGTCTGTCCGTGTGAAAATCTCGATCTCAGCTATTATAAGAGCTAGGACAACCAAATTTGGTGACAATATGTGTTATTATTGCACGCTGATCAAGTTTATTTTGGATTTTGGCCACGCTCCCTTCCGCCCCTGTAAATAAAATAAAATCGATTACAAGCGGAATTTTGATGCCATATTGTTTATTTTCGGTTTACATGATAACTATAGCTAGCCAGCTGATCTCTGAAAATTTGGTAACAATCGGATAATAAACACAGAAGTTATTCAGCTTAACGTTTTCCATAGCTGTAAGCAGCGCTGCCGGCAGCGCTGCTTGCAGCATTGTGTCGAATCGTGTGTGTGTGTACGGTGGTGAAATGGGTTAAGTTGTGGACTGCACAACGAACAGTACTATTATGCATTTACGGGTTCGAGTCCCGCCCTCATCAAAAATTAAATGTGTGCAAAAATGTTTTTTTTTTATACCCGCTACTCATAGAGTAGAAGGGTATTATAACTTTGATCAAACCGAAAATGTATGTAACAGGCAGAAGGAGACACCTCCGACCCCATAAAGTATATATAATCTGGCTCAGGATTAACAGCCGAGTCGATATAGCCATGTCCGTCTGTCCGTCTGTCTGTCTGTCCGTCTGTCCGTCTGTCTGTCCGTGTGAAAATCTAGATCTCAGCTATTATAAGAGCTAGGATTACCAAATTTGGGGACAAAATGTGTTATTATTGCACGCTGATCAAGTTTTTTTTGGATTTTGGCCACGCCCCCTTCCGGCCCTGTAAATCGAAAAAAATTGATTACAAGCGCAATTTTGATGCCATATTGTTCATTTTCGGTTTACATGCTAACTATGGCTAGCCAGATGATCTCTGAAAATTTGGTAACAATCGGATAATAAATACAGAAGTTATTCAGCTTAACGTTTTCCATAGCTGTAAGCAGCGCTGCCGGCAGCGCTGCTTGCAGCATTGTGTCGAACCGTGTGTGTGTGTCGAAAAAAAATTGATTACAAGCGCAACTTTGATGCCATAGTGTTCATTTTCGGTTTACATGATAACTATGGCTAGCCAGATGATCTCTGAAAATTTGGTAACAATCGGATAATAAATACAGAAGTTATTCAGCTTAACGTTTTCCATAATTGTAAGCAGCGCTGCCGGCAGCGCTGCTTGCAGCATTGTGTCGAATCGTGTGTGCGTGTACGGTGGTGAAATGGGTTAAGTTGTGGACTGTAAAACGAACAGTACTATTATGCATTTACGGGTTCGAGTCCCGCCCGCATCAAAAATTAAATGTGTGCAAAAATGTTTTTTTTTTATACCCGCTACTCATAGAGTAGAAGGGTATTATAACTTTGTTCAAACCGAAAATGTATGTAACAGGCAGAAGGAGACACCTTAGACCCGGCAGCGCTGCTTGCAGCATTGTGTCGAATCGTGTGTGCGTGTTTTGCAGTCCACAACTTAACCCATTTCACCACCGTACACGCACACATGATTCGACACAATGCTGCAAGCAGCGCTGCCGGGTCTAAGGTGCATTTACTATTATGCATTTACGGGTTCGAGTCCCGCCCTCATCAAAAATTAAATGTGTGCAAAAATGTTTTTTTTTTATACCCGCTACTCATAGAGTAGAAGGGTATTATAACTTTGTTCAAACCGAAAATGTATGTAACAGGCAGAAGGAGACACCTCAGACCCCAAAAAGTATATATATTCTGGCTCAGGATCAACAGCCGAGTCGATATAGCCATGTCCGTCTGTCCGTCTGTCCGTCTGTCTGTCCGTGTGAAAATCTCGATCTCAGCTATTATAAGAGCTAGGACAACCAAATTTGGTGACAATATGTGTTATTATTGCACGCTGATCAAGTTTATTTTGGATTTTGGCCACGCTCCCTTCCGCCCCTGTAAATAAAATAAAATCGATTACAAGCGGAATTTTGATGCCATATTGTTTATTTTCGGTTTACATGATAACTATAGCTAGCCAGCTGATCTCTGAAAATTTGGTAACAATCGGATAATAAACACAGAAGTTATTCAGCTTAACGTTTTCCATAGCTGTAAGCAGCGCTGCCGGCAGCGCTGCTTGCAGCATTGTGTCGAATCGTGTGTGTGTGTACGGTGGTGAAATGGGTTAAGTTGTGGACTGTAAAACGAACAGTACTATTATGCATTTACGGGTTCGAGTCCCGCCCGCATCAAAAATTAAATGTGTGCAAAAATGTTTTTTTTTTTTTTATACCCGCTACTCATAGAGTAGAAGGGTATTATAACTTTGTTCAAACCGAAAATGTATGTAACAGGCAGAAAGAGACACCTCAGACCCCAAAAAGTATATATATTCTGGCTCAGGATCAACAGCCGAGTCGATATAGCCATGTCCGTCTGTCCGTCTGTCTGTCCGTGTGAAAATCTCGATCTCAGCTATTATAAGAGCTAGGACAACCAAATTTGGTGACAATATGTGTTATTATTGCACGCTGATCAAGTTTATTTTGGATTTTGGCCACGCTCCCTTCCGCCCCTGTAAATAAATTAAAATCGATTACAAGCGGAATTTTGATGCCATATTGTTTATTTTCGGTTTACATGATAACTATAGCTAGCCAGCTGATCTCTGAAAATTTGGTAACAATCGGATAATAAACACAGAAGTTATTCAGCTTAACGTTTTCCATAGCTGTAAGCAGCGCTGCCGGCAGCGCTGCTTGCAGCATTGTGTCGAATCGTGTGTGTGTGTGTACGGTGGTGAAATGGGTTAAGTTGTGGACTGCACAACGAACAGTACTATTATGCATTTACGGGTTCGAGTCCCGCCCTCATCAAAAATTAAATGTGTGCAAAAATGTTTTTTTTTTTATAACCGCTACTCATAGAGTAGAAGGGTATTATAACTTTGTTCAAACCGAAAATGTATGTAACAGGCAGAAGGAGACACCTCCGACCCCATAAAGTATATATATTCTGGCTCAGGATTAACAGCCGAGTCGATATAGCCA
This sequence comes from Zaprionus ghesquierei, assembly GCA_018904095.1. Lineage (NCBI taxonomy): Eukaryota > Metazoa > Arthropoda > Insecta > Diptera > Drosophilidae > Zaprionus > Zaprionus ghesquierei. Next base: position 12,958 of record JAEIGP010000389.1, read on the forward strand.
TGTCCGTCTGTCCGTCTGTCTGTCTGTCCGTCTGTCCGTCTGTCTGTCCGTGTGAAAATCTAGATCTCAGCTATTATAAGAGCTAGGATTACCAAATTTGGGGACAAAATGTGTTATTATTGCACGCTGATCAAGTTTGTTTTGGATTTTGGCCACGCCCCCTTCCGGCCCTGTAAATCGAAAAAAATTGATTACAAGCGCAATTTTGATGCCATATTATTCATTTTCGGTTTACATGATAACTGTGGCTAGCCAGATGATCTCTGAAAATTTGGTAACAATCGGATAATAAATACAGAAGTTATTCAGCTTAACGTTTTCCATAGCTGTAAGCAGCGCTGCCGGCAGCGCTGCTTGCAGCATTGTGTCGAACCGTGTGTGTGTGTCGAAAAAAAATTGATTACAAGCGCAATTTTGATGTCATAGTGTTCATTTTCGGTTTACATGATAACTATGGCTAGCCAGATGATCTCTGAAAATTTGGTAACAATCGGATAATAAATACAGAAGTTATTCAGCTTAACGTTTTCCATAGCTGTAAGCAGCGCTGCCGGCAGCGCTGCTTGCAGCATTGTGTCGAATCGTGTGTGCGTGTACGGTGGTGAAATGGGTTAAGTTGTGGACTGTAAAACGAACAGTACTATTATGCATTTACGGGTTCGAGTCCCGCCCGCATCAAAAATTAAATGTGTGCAAAAATGTTTTTTTTTTTATACCCGCTACTCATAGAGTAGAAGGGTATTATAACTTTGTTCAAACCGAAAATGTATGTAACAGGCAGAAGGAGACACCTTAGACCCGGCAGCGCTGCTTGCAGCATTGTGTCGAATCGTGTGTGCGTGTTTTGCAGTCCACAACTTAACCCATTTCACCACCGTACACGCACACATGATTCGACACAATGCTGCAAGCAGCGCTGCCGGGTCTAAGGTGCATTTACTATTATGCATTTACGGGTTCGAGTCCCGCCCTCATCAAAAATTAAATGTGTGCAAAAAATGTTTTTTTTTTTACCCGCTACTCATAGAGTAGAAGGGTATTATAACTTTGTTCAAACCGAAAATGTATGTAACAGGCAGAAGGAGACACCTCAGACCCCAAAAGTATATATATTCTGGCTCAGGATCAACAGCCGAGTCGATATAGCCATGTCCGTCTGTCCGTCTGTCCGTCTGTCTGTCCGTGTGAAAATCTCGATCTCAGCTATTATAAGAGCTAGGACAACCAAATTTGGTGACAATATGTGTTATTATTGCACGCTGATCAAGTTTATTTTGGATTTTGGCCACGCTCCCTTCCGCCCCTGTAAATAAAATAAAATCGATTACAAGCGGAATTTTGATGCCATATTGTTTATTTTCGGTTTACATGATAACTATAGCTAGCCAGCTGATCTCTGAAAATTTGGTAACAATCGGATAATAAACACAGAAGTTATTCAGCTTAACGTTTTCCATAGCTGTAAGCAGCGCTGCCGGCAGCGCTGCTTGCAGGATGTGTCGAATCGTGTGTGTGTGTACGGTGGTGAAATGGGTTAAGTTGTGGACTGTAAAACGAACAGTACTATTATGCATTTACGGGTTCGAGTCCCGCCCGCATCAAAAATTAAATGTGTGCAAAAATGTTTTTTTTTTTTATACCCGCTACTCATAGAGTAGAAGGGTATTAAAACTTTGTTCAAACCGAAAATGTATGTAACAGGCAGAAGGAGACACCTCAGACCCCAAAAAGTATATATATTCTGGCTCAGGATCAACAGCCGAGTCGATATAGCCATGTCCGTCTGTCCGTCTGTCCGTCTGTCTGTCCGTGTGAAAATCTCGATCTCAGCTATTATAAGAGCTAGGACAACCAAATTTGGTGACAATATGTGTTATTATTGCACGCTGATCAAGTTTATTTTGGATTTTGGCCACGCTCCCTTCCGCCCCTGTAAATAAAATAAAATCGATTACAAGCGGAATTTTGATGCCATATTGTTTATTTTCGGTTTACATGATAACTATAGCTAGCCAGCTGATCTCTGAAAATTTGGTAACAATCGGATAATAAACACAGAAGTTATTCAGCTTAACGTTTTCCATAGCTGTAAGCAGCGCTGCCGGCAGCGCTGCTTGCAGCATTGTGTCGAATCGTGTGTGTGTGTACGGTGGTGAAATGGGTTAAGTTGTGGACTGCACAACGAACAGTACTATTATGCATTTACGGGTTCGAGTCCCGCCCTCATCAAAAATTAAATGTGTGCAAAAATGTTTTTTTTTATAACCGCTACTCATAGAGTAGAAGGGTATTATAACTTTGTTCAAACCGAAAATGTATGTAACAGGCAGAAGGAGACACCTCCGACCCCATAAAGTATATATATTCTGGCTCAGGATTAACAGCCGAGTCGATATAGCCATGTCCGTCTGTCCGTCTGTCTGTCTGTCCGTCTGTCCGTCTGTCTGTCCGTGTGAAAATCTAGATCTCAGCTATTATAAGAGCTAGGATTACCAAATTTGGGGACAAAATGTGTTATTATTGCACGCTGATCAAGTTTGTTTTGGATTTTGGCCACGCCCCCTTCCGGCCCTGTAAATCGAAAAAAATTGATTACAAGCGCAATTTTGATGCCATATTATTCATTTTCGGTTTACATGATAACTGTGGCTAGCCAGATAATCTCTGAAAATTTGGTAACAATCGGATAATAAACGCAGAAGTTATTCAGCTTAACGTTTTCCATAGCTGTAAGCAGCGCTGCCGGCAGCGCTGCTTGCAGCATTGTGTCGAACCGTGTGTGTGTGTCGAAAAAAAATTGATTACAAGCGCAATTTTGATGCCATAGTGTTCATTTTCGGTTTACATGATAACTATGGCTAGCCAGATGATCTCTGAAAATTTGGTAACAATCGGATAATAAATACAGAAGTTATTCAGCTTAACGTTTTCCATAGCTTATAGCAGCGCTGGCAGCGCTGCTTGCTGTGTGTCGAATCGTGTGTGCGTGTACGGTGGTGAAATGGGTTAAGTTGTGGACTGTAAAACGAACAGTACTATTATGCATTTACGGGTTCGAGTCCCGCCCGCATCAAAAATTAAATGTGTGCAAAAATGTTTTTTTTTTTTATACCCGCTACTCATAGAGTAGAAGGGTATTATAACTTTGATCAAACCGAAAATGTATGTAACAGGCAGAAGGAGACACCTCCGACCCCATAAAGTATATATAATCTGGCTCAGGATTAACAGCCGAGTCGATATAGCCATGTCCGTCTGTCCGTCTGTCTGTCTGTCCGTCTGTCCGTCTGTCTGTCCGTGTGAAAATCTAGATCTCAGCTATTATAAGAGCTAGGATTACCAAATTTGGGGACAAAATGTGTTATTATTGCACGCTGATCAAGTTTGTTTTGGATTTTGGCCACGCCCCTTCCGGCCCTGTAAATCGAAAAAAATTGATTACAAGCGCAATTTTGATGCCATATTGTTCATTTTCGGTTTACATGCTAACTATGGCTAGCCAGATGATCTCTGAAAATTTGGTAACAATCGGATAATAAATACAGAAGTTATTCAGCTTAACGTTTTCCATAGCTGTAAGCAGCGCTGCCGGCAGCGCTGCTTGCAGCATTGTGTCGAACCGTGTGTGTGTGTCGAAAAAAAATTGATTACAAGCGCAGAATTTTGATGCCATAGTGTTCATTTTCGGTTTACATGTTAACTATGTGGCAGCCAGATGATCTCTGAAAATTTGGTAACAATCGGATAATAAATACAGAAGTTATTCAGCTTAACGTTTTTCCATAGCTGTAAGAGCCTGGCCGGCAGCGCTGCTTGCAGCATTGTGTCGAATCGTGTGTGCGTGTACGGTGGTGAAATGGGTTAAGTTGTGGACTGTAAAACGAACAGTACTATTATGCATTTACGGGTTCGAGTCCCGCCCGCATCAAAAATTAAATGTGTGCAAAAATGTGTTTTTTTTTTTTTTTATACCCGCTACTCATAGAGTAGAAGGGTATTATATCGTTTTGTTCAAACCGAAAATGTATGTAACAGGCAGAAGGAGACACCTTAGACCCGGCAGCGCTGCTCTGCAGCATTGTGTCGAATCGTGTGTGCGTGTTTTGCAGTCCACAACTTAACCCATTTCACCACCGTACACATGATTCGACACAATGCTGCAAGCAGCGGTGCCGGGTCTAAGGTGGCATTTACTATTATGCATTTACGGGTTCGAGTCCCGCCCTCATCAAAAATTAAATGTGTGCAAAAATGTTTTTTTTTTATACCCGCTACTCATAGAGTAGAAGGGTATTATAACTTTGTTCAAACCGAAAATGTATGTAACAGGCAGAAGGAGACACCTCCGACCCCATAAAGTATATATAATCTGGCTCAGGATTAACAGCCGAGTCGATATAGCCATGTCCGTCTGTCCGTCTGTCTGTCTGTCCGTCTGTCCGTCTGTCTGTCCGTGTGAAAATCTAGATCTCAGCTATTATAAGAGCTAGGATTACCAAATTTGGGGACAAAATGTGTTATTATTGCACGCTGATCAAGTTTGTTTTGGATTTTGGCCACGCCCCCTTCCGGCCCTGTAAATCGAAAAAAATTGATTACAAGCGCAATTTTGATGCCATATTGTTCATTTTCGGTTTACATGCTAACTATGGCTAGCCAGATGATCTCTGAAAATTTGGTAACAATCGGATAATAAACGCAGAAGTTATTCAGCTTAACGTTTTCCATAGCTGTAAGCAGCGCCGAGCGCTGCTTGCAGCATTGTGTCGAATCGTGTGTGTGTGTCGAATTGATACGTTGATGCCTGTGTTCATTCGTTTCATGAAACTGCCAGATGCCTGATTGTAACAATGAAAAAATTGATTACAAGCGCAATTTTGATGCCATATTGTTCATTTTCGGTTTACATTATAACTATGGCTAGCCAGATGATCTCTGAAAATTTGGTAACAATCAGATAATAAACACAGAAGTTATTCAGCTTAACGTTTTCCAT